>JASDQU010098057.1:14596-40093 GCA_032191745.1 Picea mariana | reverse complement strand
TCAGGACCGATATTTTCTAAGGCATATAGGTTGAGACAGATCTCTATGGTACATAGGACTCGATTAGAAAATAGTCCTAGATTGACATTCCTATAGGAATGGTCTCTGTAGTCTATGGCGTAGCTTTTAGCTCTATTGGGACAGCCATTCTTCTAGGACGTATGTCCGGATTAGAAGAATGGTCCTTGTATCACTCTGTGGAGTGAGTGACTTGTTCAACATCATGCCTGATTACTCAGATGGAGTATGGCTTTTGGAGATGATGCAGTTGATGCTATCAGATGATAGCGATAATGGTGCTCGTTATCTAATCATGAGATAGCCTGTACGACTATGATGATGCTACCGGTTGAATGGTATGTTTGTTCTCAAGACCATTGCCTTCAATACCTCCCTAGCTAGGAGGGAGTGTTGATATTATGGTAGCTGTAGGAGGTATTTACCTCCACGTGTAACCTTGGCGAGAATAGAATATTTCAGGAAGCAAGAAGAAACCTTAAAGCATTGAACATAACCCTAGAAGACAAGTCAGATCAAGGAAATTATTTAATATTAAGTATTTAGCATCAAGAATGAGAAGTCGGCCCAGACAACTTAGGAAAAATAGGATAAATACAGGTAGCTAGATCTCATTTGGCAGACACAACTCGAAATTTCAGCAGTGAAGAAGTGCACACTGTAGAAACTGGGTAAGTGTGCAGGTTTGGAGAGTAGCTGCAATTGCAACTACTGCAATCTGTATTCTCGGTTTAGGCTCGGACTTTCTATTGGTTATGGTTTGGACTTTCTGCCTTATATGCTAGTTCTGGAGAGAGAGAGAGAGAGAGAGAGAGAGAGAGAGAGAGAGAGAGAGGTACGCTACATTGATTGGCTATTAGGCCTAGGGTTTGCTTCCAGAATCATTCTCTTTCAAGGTTAAGGTGCTCGGGGGTGGCTTTGGCCTATGGTTGGGTGACAATATTGCTATATTGTCTATGGTTAAATGAGCACATATATTATTTCTAACAATAGCAAGTGAGACACATGATAGATGTTTTTCATTAATGACTGTGTGCCATATGCCTGCCTTCGTCAATACTCTCCACAGCGTGTTCGCTGCCAAGGATTTATTAAAGAGAAATAAATTCCTCAGCCCCCAATCCCCAAATTTATTTGGTTTAGCTAACACCTCCCACCTACAGAGATGCATTCGGTTTTTGTCACTGCATCCAGACCATAAAAAAGAGAAAATTAACTGGCGAATCTTATTTAAAACTGAATTCGGAATTGTTGCCAATGTCATCCAGTAGACCGATTGACTTTCCAAGACCGCTTCTCTTTTATAAGGACGAAGCACCCTCCAAGGGTAAGCCATATGTTGCACCAATGATCAATCCTCCTCTCGAACTTATTTATTAGCCACCTCCAGTCCTTTGTTTTATAGCTTGAAGGTTTCAGGAAGTATCCCAGATATCAGTCCAAAATTTAAATCCATAAAATTATACGGGAATAACTCCTTGAATTGATCTAAAGTGTCTCCTTGAAGGCCTGAATAATGAAAAGTTGATTTGGATAAATTAATCTCTAGTCCGAATTCTCTAATGAAGCTTGATAGGAGGCCAGCTATCTCCTACCATTCCTGAATTTTGGCTCTCGTCATAATCAACACATCATCAACGAAGAAAAGATGTAGGATTTTTACTATTCTAGCAACCTTCACTCTCGTTAGTTTTCCTTCTTCCTTACCTTTTTTGAGCAATAAATCGAGTCCTTCCATCACAAGAATAAATAACAGAGGAGAAAGTGGGCACCCTTGTCTCAGTCCTCTGCCTCGCTGGAAAAAATATGAAGGCTCGCCATTAATCATAACTGCATAGGTAACACTTAATACAAAACTCATTAACCAGTTGGTAACCACCAGACCGAAGCCCAATTGAATTAAGATCATTCTTAAGAAATCCCAATTGATGCAATCGTATGCCTTCTTTAAGTCAAGTTTCAAGATTAAAGATTTTTTTTTTTTTTTTTTAATACTATGTATGCATTCATGAGCCATCCCTATGGCATCCATTATTTGTTGCCCATGCAAAAATACCAACTGTTCTCTCGACAAGGATCGTGAGAGAACATGTTTTATCCTATTCGCCAAGATCTTTGCTATACCTTTATAATAGAGGTTACAGAGTGCTATAGGTCTAAAATCACCATAATTTGAAGGTTTGTTAACTTTTGGGATTAAAACCAGGAATGTTGAGTTAAGAGCTTTGATCACTTCACCCCTTCTCTTAGAATCCTCAACCACCCTGAATAACTCTTCCCCAACCAGCTCGAAATAATGTAGGAAGAACTCGACAGTGCAACCATCTGGTCATTGGATTTTATCCTTTGCAAAGTATTTAAGGACCTTCCATAATTCCTCCTTCGAGCATGGTCTTTCCAAAAGTAACGAATCCGCCTCAGTGACAATACGAGGAAACAATCTAACTAAATGAACCTGATCGTCCATGTGTGATCCTGTGTCCTCACCTGTTCCTTTGAAATATTTGTCTGCTTCAGTTTTTATAGCTTCTTGTCGAGAGTGTTCTAGTCCATTCTCATCTTGTATCTCCCAAATATGCTTTCTATTTCTTTTGGAGCTGGTGAAATGATGAAAGAAGTTAGTATTCTGATCTTCGCTCTTTATCCAGATTGCTCAACTGTGTTGTCTCCACCTTTCCTCTTCTGCTAGAAGGATACTGCTTCTCTTTTTCTAGTAATTTTATTTGTCCTTCGACTTCTCGACTACTCGTGCTAGTTTAGGATGCCTGATAGAATCTCTGCAGATCCTCTTCCAGTTTTTCTAGTTTCAATGTTGATTGTGATCTACATTTTAAAGCCCTGAATTTAACTTGATTATTTAAAAAATTTAATTTCCAAACCAGTCTCCACTGTAGTCTAGGTTCTTGTAAAAAAATTGGATCCTTCCAGACTGCATGGACTATTCACGAAAAAACATCTTCTCTCATCCACATCGGATTTAGCTTGAATGGATAAGCTTTGGTGTGACTGTTGCCATCAAGTTGTAATAATACTGGTGCATGATCAGATATAAATGGGTAGGCCACCCAAGAGCAATATCTGCCCAGGGTTCTCAAGAATTCTGTCGTGACAAATACCTTGTCCAGTCTTTTCAAAATACAGTCTATTCCCAATCTTCCATTTCTCCAAGTGGGCACTATCGCATCTAGTAAGATATACACTAGTCCACTGTCCCAGAAAAGTTCTTTGAAAAAATAGGCCAACTGATCCGGCTGAGCAGTATCCCCCCAGATCTCACCTTCACACAAAACAAAATTAAAATCCCCAGCACTACAATATTTTTAAGGGAGAGTAGCCCCCTATCCAATACCTTTTCTCAGAATGCCTTTCTGTCCATGCAAGGCCCATAGACATTTATAAAGGAAATCTTAAAATTAAGTCTCATCCAAGATTAAATAAACTCTCGAGGAGACTAAACACTTAGTTCACATATCCAACCAAATATTTTCAGTGGTTGCTGGTAGACTGTCTCAATTAAAACAAATCTGTTAGCAATCCACCCAACTGGCGGACTCTCCCTCCCAATTAAAAAAAATCTCTCGGCAATCTACTCCCTTGCAGAGTGTCTAAATCAATAATGAAAGAAACAAAAACGGCGTAGAAACCAAGTATTTTCGGTTTTTTTTCTCGACATCTCTATGTGCTTTCTGCATTTCCTACACAGAAGCCTTTTTTCCACAAGAAAATTGCGCATTATATTAAGATATATAATCAGTTTAAATCGTCTATAGATCCATTACATAGAGACAAGGCCTAACCTTAGAATCATCAACCCAAAAACAATTGTTACATCATATCTGTGTCCCCAAGAGACATGATTACGGAGATCCAAAAGTTGACTGTCCAAAAACAAAAAAAAGAGCCAACAAGACTTGCTCAAATGGAGAAAAAACCAATTCCCCACAGTCACAAGACAGAATCCAAAGCTAGACAAAAGAGAGATGATACAAAATCCAATCCCCAAAGAAGAAACTTGGACATCCTAAAGCCGTAGCAAGACTAGTACATCTGAATATAAGTTTTTGGTCCATTATGTCCTTCCATCCACTGGAAGAAAGAAATCGCACCAGGATGTTCCTCTAATGTCCTTTTGTATAATATATCAGCCTCCTGATTTTCTTCCCTGTAAACACGTGCAAAGGTGATGATTGGAAATTGAGTGATAAGTTCCTTAACTCTGTCTTTCTAACAGTCAATGGAAGCCACCTGTAAAGAGCCACTATCATTTAGCCAATCAATTATAATTTTGGAGTCTCCCATGATGTGGATATCAGAAATAGCAATTCTTTGAGCCAAGCTAAGAATAGCCCAGGCACCCAAGAGCTCAACTCTTGTGTTTGTTCCTTCACCACAATTTAGAAGGAACTTATAAACAGTATGATCATTTAGCTTGATAACCCCCGGCCCCACTTCGTTCTCCATCTCTCTGCGAGGCGCCATCGAACCAACTTAAGATCCTATCTAATGGTAAGTTATGGACCATGCGTTTATTTAAATTCCGACTTTTCTAAGGGGAAAGATGAGTCATAGCAGCCGATGTTTGATAACATACTTTTTCCAAAGATGGAGCTTTTGAATCAAAGATCGCCTAATTTCTTTCAAGCCAGATGATCCAAGAGATAAAAGAAGGTAACAAAGGATAGTTGGGCTGCATTCTAAACCAATGGTCAAAACATTCTAAGATAGAAGCTCCCGTCCACCCCCCACCCAGCTTAAAGAAAAAAAGGGTTTTATGCCAAACAGAAGTAGTGAAAGGGAAATGAACAAACAGATGTAAAACCATTTCTCCATTACCTCTGTAAAGCTGAAAAAATCCCAGACCTGGCCACCCACGCTTGTTGAGATTATTCCAGGTGAGAAGCTTGTCTTCAATAAGGAGCCAAGATAAAAGTTTAATCTTCTGAGGACAATCCCATTGCCAAATTTTCCTTCACCAACCACCAATGTTTTTGTGCCATAATTTTGTAGCCAGGGCATTATATACATTCTTTGTAGTTAAGATGCATGTACAATCTCCTCCTATCCACATTAGTTCATCCAGAGCTTCATTCAAGGCAATGCCCACATCAATCAAACGCTTTCTATAAGTCTCCCATTCATCTGCCAAGACGCCCTCCAATCCCAATTCACCATAGGAGAGCCACTTAGTATAACATGTACCCACGGTCGAAGCACTTCTAGCCTGAAAGAGAAAGTAAACATGGTGGTCGTTTAAATGTTTTATCAATTCAACCGACAGAAAGGATCCCCGGGCCATACCCAGAATCATATCCTTGCCAGTAATAATAGAAAATCTCGAACCTAGTTTCCAAGCCAACCAGTGCACCAGAAGTGGTAAAGCATTGATTAGATTCTTCCATGTTTGAGAACCATTGAGGGCCGACGGTTCCGCTGTGCGCAGCCACGAACTCACCGAAAGATTAGGATAATACTTGTATTTTAATACACGTTGCCAGATCCCCTGAGACAACAAACCATGCCACAGGGATTTTGTTGCTAAGGCCCTCGAGAAGTAGTAGATATTCCTAATCCCCCATCCACCATACTTTTTAGGCCGAGCAAGAACTTCCCAATTGCATAAGTGAAAGTTTGATGATTTTTTTGAACCCAACCACAGGTAGGAAAAAGTCAACTTTCAAATCCTGTTTAAGACAACAACAAGAATATGATCTAGAGTCAACCAATAAACCGGTTGACTTTCAAGTACAACTTTTATCAGCACAAATCTGCCACCCAGAGAAAGGAACCGGTTACACTAGTGGAAAATTCTGTGTTCAAATTTCATCAACAACCACTGCCAATCATCTGCCTTATAACTGTCCAGCTTTAAAAAATATCCCAAATATTTAAAACCCTCAGTCAGACAAGTGTTTCCAAAATGAAATAAAACATTCAATTGATCTAGAAAGGCCTACTGAATACCAAAATGATGGAAGGTGGATTTTTGAGCGTTGATCTCCAGGCCACTAGATCCACAGAAGGCAGATAAAAGAGTGTGAATCTCCCACCACTCATTTACATTCGTTTTGGACATAATAATCACATCATCCACGAAAAGGAGATGGATAATTCTGATCAATTGAGAGACTTTTATTCCCGACAACTTCCCTTCCAAGTGGGTCTTTTTTAACGCTAGACTCAACCCTTCCATCACAAGAATAAAAAGAAGTGGAGACAGTGGACACCCCTAGCATAATCCTCTCCCACTGTCAAAGAACTTGGATGCTTCTCCATTGATCAAAATTGCAAAATTTGTTGACAATACACAACCCATGATCTAATTGGTCATTAGAAACTCAAAACCACAATGTAAGAGTAACAATCTCAAATAATCCTAGTTCATATAGTCGTATGCCTTTTTTAGATCCAGTTTCAATAAGACTGCCTGGAGTTTCTTTGTTTTAATGCTATGGAGACACTCCTGTGCGGTTCCAATTGCATCCAGAATCTGGCGTCCCTTGAGGAAGCCCAACTGTTCCTCGTGTTAGCGCCGCCATTTTTCTTTCCATTTAGAGTTGATTTTGAGTTACGTTATAACTCATGTATCCAAACATGTGAAGTCAAGTACATAGCACTGTGAGGTTGAAGTCAACAAATGGCCTATTGGCCCTTGGAAATAGGAAGGGGTGTCAGAGTCGGGAATTGTATACATGGTACAGATGTGTCTTTTCCATAAAGTCGAATCCTGTTAAGAAACCAGTCCCTACGTGCCCAGGTCAGGTCGAATGGTTAATAGAGGTTGCGTCAGCAAGTACAACAATTATTATCAATTCATCATGAAGGTCGAGGGAATGAAAAATCGCGGCGTTCGTATTATGCATGCCGAACAAACCTTATTATCTGCATCCTACATGCGGGGATTTTCCATGGACAACCTGCAACTCGACTTGAAACATCTCGTTGCCATAAATTCGCTGCCTTTCAACATGATTTTTTATCTTGGTCAATTCGTTATAAATCTCATATGCTCGGCATGCCCTCCAGTCATAGAACCAGGCCTAAACTCTGTTCGCAGTTCCCCCTTGCCAATCCTATTTGTTCAGAACATCTACCCCTGTGCATTTGTTCAATACACTGCGTGTAGAGTATACCTTGGAAAGGACCACAATGCAATTCGACTACAACAGTTTTCTGGCCAAGAATATTCACGAACAACTTTTCAAGTTTCCCACTGAAGGCATGTTCCAGTATTCTTCAATACTAGCATACATGTTCGTGTTTTTCCAAGCAGATAAGTTCCTATTCTCCATGCAGAAACTAGATCAAAATGACAAACCGTAGTTGATCACATCCTGGACGTCACTACTGAGAAGAAACTCACCAGAATTCACCTTCAATTAGTTCATAGATCAGTTCTACCACCCAGTGGTAAGCATGCTCAGCGGTAGACAGGAACCAAGAATAAACAAAGAGATCCAACAAATTCTACATCTCTCAGACCTCGCCAAGACCGGAGACTGGTATATGTACCAGAACCACACAAAGATTAGAATTTATGGATACGAGATGGCCCCTTATAAGCTGCTTAGATATTTGCCTGTTCGGATATTCGCTTTGAAATATATCATGCAAATGATTA
Source organism: Picea mariana (assembly GCA_032191745.1). NCBI lineage: Eukaryota > Viridiplantae > Streptophyta > Pinopsida > Pinales > Pinaceae > Picea > Picea mariana. Next base: position 32,457 of record JASDQU010098057.1, on the reverse strand, counting down.
ACTCAGATGATAATCATTTTGTAGCCTTCAAGAAGAAACAATAGTTGAGGATCAAGGGACAGATAGGACCTTTCATCTGTAATAGCCGAGTCGCAGGGGAAATGATCGATAAACTTTTGAAGGAGATGAAGTTCAACATCATTTTTTCGTGGCACTATGATCCTTGTGGCATCATCGCAGAAACCGGGCTAAAGAATAAAATCTCTCCATATGCTCATGTTCCCAAACCAGAAATTGAGAAATTCATGAACCAGACAGAGTGGGAAATGAACACTTTGGAAGACTCAGAACAACAGCCTCCTTCAGCCATTGTTTCACAAACCACTACTCCACAGGTACCAGTAGAGAAGAGGCCTAGAAAGGAAGTCTCCCCCTTAGTTATTGAAGTCTCAGTAGAGGATTTCCGGGTTTACAAGAAAAATACCAAGACCAATCATACCCCTGACAGATCTAGGGGAGAAGAGACCCAGTCTACCACAGTAGTAGAGGGAGAACATTCATCATTGTTCTCAAGCAGTCAACAAATGATGTCTACCTCTTCATCAAAGAAGCAGACTGACACCACTTTGACCACCCAACCATCACAAGGATCTGCATGACTAAATATTTTTGAGAAATACAATCTGATTAAGAAAAAGAATGAGATGTTGACCAACAACACTTATGCTCAATTCTGGAAACAAACATCAACAACACATCATAGAATGCTCTCCTCCTTTGATACAGAAAAGGGGAGAATGCATATGGCCTTCTTGAAGGAGCAGGTGCCTCAACCAAAGGAAATTTCTGATTACAAAAGGTCAACTTTCAAGTTTGATGTTGCAGAGGTACACCCAGCTGACCAGATGGACTTGCATAGACAAACTGGAGAAATGATTTTCTCAACATTGGAAAATACTTCCACAACTGATGCAAAGTTGCAACTTTCTCTGAACAATGTTCAAACTCAACTAAAGCTGAAGAAAGTGTCATCTTTTGCAAAGGACAACAGGATCAAATCTTTAGAAGAGTTGGTACTTAAAATTGGGTACTACCCCTCCAATGTGAAAGTAGCTGAAGAGCTACTTAAGAAAAAAAATGCTGACATAACATCCTTGAGAAAGCAATTAAAACAATCATCTACTGAAGACCCATAGGCCAAAGAGATGGCTGAGATAGAAGGCCAAAAGGAAGAAATGCTTAAGTTAATCATGGAACAAAACGCATAGATCAAGGAGATGGAAGCAGAGTTGGAAAGATTAGTAAAGGAAAAGGAACAAACCGTGCCCATGGAGGTCATTCCACTGAGTGCAGTTCCCCTCACAGAGGTTATCACATCGACAACATCAGCAAGTACCACAACATAACTTCCATCAACTACCCCAGTGACAGTTCTAGAAACATCTGAAACTCTAGAAAAGTCAATGGAGGAGATGACCATACAAGGAGCATAAATCAAAAAGCTGAAACAAGAGATAGAGAATCTCCAGAAACTTAAAGCCTCCTTCCAGGCCAGCTACAACGCTGAGAGGCACACATCAGAAAAACTTAAGAAAGAACTGCAACAGCTGCAGAAGAAAACAGTTTTGGGCAAAACACTAGTAGAAGCCAAGGAGAAAATTTGGATGGATATCTCGAAATCCATGACAGAAATCTGGCCACTGGTCCAGATCATGTTTGAACAACATGAACTGGTGTTGAGGAGCAGGCAGGCCATTATTAGGACAAAGGGAGAGCTGGGAGAAATGCCCACAGAGGCAAATGAAATCATCAGGTTTCTAAATTCGAAGACTAAAGAGGAGCTGGAAAGCCTGGAAATTGAGGATAGAATGGAGACTATCCTCGAGGTTAAGAAAGTTTTGACCAAGAGAGGACTAATGTTACAATTGGAGGAGAGAGCCCAGAACATGGACAACGGAGTTCATAGATTCTTCAGTAAGATTGAAGCTTTGCAAAAGAAAGGTCTTCCCAGCTTAATGGTTCTAAATGATAAGCTGATGACTCTTTCCGACTACAAGCAAAGGATCACCATGGTGTCAAAGGATAGCTCTAAGTTTTCAGGAATACAGGGTAGCATAATAGGCAAACAATTTTTAGAGACCTTATAGTTGGACCTCAGTATCCAGCATGAAATCAAGCATATTTTCATCACCAATCCAACTTTCGCCAAATATACAGAGATGGATGAAGTCTACCGAAGGTTACTAAAAGTCAACATTCCCAGTCAAAAGAGATGGGAGGATCTGTGCACTCTGATCGAGTAAGTGATGAGGTGTACAATCCAAGTCAGCATGCAGAGAAGTCAAAGTAAAGTTGATGACTCACCAATAACCTTCCCCAAAATCAGCACAAAGAATCTGACAGATCATTAGCAGTTCCTACAATTTTGTATTTTGTTATCTAGTTAGTTAGCTTTGGATTTTACCACGTCTTGATCATTAATGACATGATCGATTGTAATCTTTTCTATATATACTTCAAACTTCGAAGTATTGAGGGTTGATCTTTACGCCTAAAAAACTATAAGCACTGTAATCTTTTTCAAGAGATCTACCAGTAATAAAAAGGACAATTCACAGGATTCCTGCGTGTTAATTGTTGGTGATGTTTACTCCCCTTTGTTGAATGGTTTTATCTTTCTTCGTTATCATTTTGTTTTCTACATCTGATCATTTAAAAGAAGTTAAAGTTGTAGAACTTATCTTCGTATACTCTGTTTCTGGCTTTTAAAGATCTAAATATTTGTCCTCTGATATTGTGATAAAGAAATTCTTGAATGCTTCTTTATTATAGTTGATTTTCTCATCTATTTTTGCTATCCATCACTTTACATTCTAAAGGATCCAACAGTTGCATTATCTTTCCCTGTGAAGAAACCTAATAAAATATGTTCTTTGATTTCAAACCTTAACACAGACCCCATAGCCCAATGGATGCGTAAACACTATTTCAGCCATTTTTATAAAACAAACAACACAATCATATTTATTTAACTAGCCTAATATTTGAAACCTGAAACATATTTGAATCTTACAGAAAGATTCCTCTCTGAAACTGGCAGGGCTAGATCCCAGTTTCAAAGTGGTTGGATAAAGTTACCTTTGGTAAATTTCTTCTACCTCTTGACAACCTCTGGGAATTTATAGAGCGTTAACATAGTGGCGACTCCACTAGGGAGAGATTTCAAGTTCTCTAGAAAAGTATATCAGGTTCAAATTTGACTTTTGATGGTGAACAGAAGCCAAACACATGAAGGTTGTACCATTCACCTGGTGATTCCATTGTCTGCTGAATTCAGGAACATAAATTTATTGGTGACTCCACAGGCTCAAGATGGAATCAATCACAAGAAGGTATTCTTCTTTAAAATGAGATCACATTCCAGGATTTCCAAATCAAATTCCTAAGGTAAATTGGCAAAGATATTTTCCTGTGTTTAAAGATGAAAAGGGTGATGTTGTTGCTTTACATTTAATCAAGTTCCATATGCATACACGTAAGCCTAAACTTCAATGGCATGAAGACTGTCTTATGAAGATGTTTATGGCTTCTCTGGAGGGAAAAGCAAGGTCCTGATATGAACAGTTACCAGATGCTAGTTTATATTCTTTAAAGGATTTTCATATGGTGTTCTTAGAGCATTTTAAGGAGTCTTGTCCATTATTGTTTCTGGTAGAAAACTGTTGTAAATATTTTGAGAATTTTATTCAAAACCTGGATCATGTTTATGAGGATGATGTATTCATGGATGATAAGATCATAGAAGCTTTGCATGATGACGCAGGCGCACCCTCAAGCAGCGTCCGCTCATAGGACCTCCTCCTTCCTTGGCCCGAAGAACTGGAAAGCTCTTCTAATTCCCTATCGGGAATTTTCCACACCCACAGCAGTTCTCCAAAAGATCTCCCTTAGCGATCGGGAAATGGGACTTCGTAGTTTCGCGAGTCTTGTGGTCGCGTGGTTTTGGATTCTCAAAACCCCGATCTCCGATGCAAGTCAACGCTGACTCTTACCTTTCTCTGTCGGAACTTGCTCCTATCGCGATTTCGCTACTCGCGATGCTCAGCAACTCGGTTTTCCGACTCCCGGTGCCCGATACACCGAAACTCCGACGCACGCGCGAGTTGTCCCTTCAACTCCTGCCACTTCTATCGAGATTTCGGACTTCGTGGGATCGTGAATCCTGATGTCAATGTCTCGGCACTTCTCGCTGCGAAACCCCGATGACTTATGCCACCTGTCTTCCACTCTGACTCTTCTGGTCCCACACAACTCTTCCGTTGGGATATCGCGTTTCGCGATTCCAAGCTGCAAGAGTATCCGGTCTTCGAAATCTCTGATACTCCAAACCCCGACTTCTTTGGATCTTCTGACACGCATCCCAATTGATGGACGGTTATGAGTCCGTCGAAATATCGCAGATCGCGATATCGCAATTCCTGTTGCAATACTTTGGAGGTTCGATCTACGAAACCCCGATACACGATATACGTGTAGATCCAACGGTCCCGGCTGACTTGGATCAACGCTCTATCTGTCCTGAGCTTAAACCTTCGGGAATACACCACTGTATCTCCTCTGCACATCCACAAGATCTGATGACCCACGAAAATTCGCGGATTCTCCTCGGAGAATACCAACCGTTCATTCCTTCCCGATGAATTCTGCGAAAGGACTAAGTGTTCTTTTCCACGGAACTCGTTCACCTGCTCGCAAACTTGCGACGCTTCCCTCGAACTTCAGGTCACAACTTGTCCTCGTTGTTCTCCAACAAACTCAAAGGCCTATCCTTCCTGAGCTTTTCCCACAGCTTTAAGTCTTTAGAAAGAAAACCCTCTTGCACGCACTCCTTGCGGAAAACCTTCAACAACATCTAAGTGTTGAAGTCCCTCGACTCTTCACACCCCTGCAGTAGTAGTCTTTCTACTCTTTACTCAAGTTCGCAACCCTGAGACTTTTACCCAGCTTGCGCACTCCTTGCACGGCCCTGTGCCCAACTGCACCTTTGAGGAAATGAGAACAAAAGCTATCTCTATTTGAACCCCTCTGTCAACGCACTCCTTGCGGATAATTCGACTGCACTCCTTGCAGGAATTCTACAGCTCAAATAGAGAAACAATTGAAACTCATTCCTTCACCCTTTCAGGCTTCAATTCCAACATGAAATCATATACACAGCACATAAAAGCAAATGTGTGACTGAAAGCAACCATTCATGAGTACATCAACATTAATACACAGAGAATAGACACAAAAACCATGAATTTGAATCAATCTCTTCTATTAATTCAAGTATTTGTACATGGGTGTTCTTACACAACTCTCTGCATGCTCTTGCTCTAATGCTCCGGAATTCTCAAATCATACAAATGCACAATGAGGGTGTCTATATCCCGTTTCCCTCTTGCGCTCTAAAGCTATCAAATCTAAAATTAAATTTCTATCTACCCGCATTAACTATTTTAAATGCCGTCTATCTACTAAGGACGAGAGCTATCCGCTCAAGGTCCCTTTACAATATACAAAGTGTGCTTCATATTAATGGTTCATTTAAGATTGCGCAACAATTCCAAAGTGTTTTCAAAATTTGTGCTGGCTTGTCCAGCTGTCTTCCGCTTCCGCGCTGGCTCGCTTGATGTGTTGGCGATGCTCCTGCATCACATGACAAACCTTTTCAACATTTAGATATTCAAGAGAGTATACAACAAACAAAAGTTTCCCCTACATCTAAAAATGAAGAAATCAACAATCCTATTGTTGAATTTCATATTCCTTCTCCCGAGTTGGATGAAAATTTTCCTCAGGCTTGTCAGATGTCATGTAATTTAGAAGAAGATCAGGAGAGTCAGATCCGTCTTTCCTTATGTCTTTCAATTTCAAAATATTTGTGTCAAGAGGGGTATGCTTTTCTTGATTCATTTTTCTTGATTCATTTGACAATCATAATCATACTTCTTTTGAAGCAAATGTAGGGAATCAGATTTCAAACTCATAAATTTCAAAGAGCCAACAGAGTGATGTATGCAAATATGATCGTCTTACAACTATTGAGTTATACGAGGAAACAAATTTACATGATAGTGTTTTTGATTCATTTGAAAGTTGTCATGATAATTCGATCCATGTACTTAACATGAAAGACATAAGAGATGAGTATACCATTCATAGTTCTTATGAAAATCAGTTTGACAGTTTGCAAATGGAATCACAGTTTGAGCAGCCTTGTTATAGCAATCAGATGCTAGAATATCTTGAGGATTATCATGTTTTCCTTGACTCGATGGCTGATTATGTAGAAGAATTTTTCAGTTGGGACAGTGGGTCATGCTTTCACTTTAAAGAGAAAATCTGTTGTTAGTGGTTATTGCAAAAACATTTTTCAGTTTTGATTTTGATCAAGCATGATCAAAAAGTTTTGTTTTTAGATCAATTATTGGATTAGCTTCATTGGCATTTCTTCATTACTTGATTAAGAAATAATTTTCAGCAGATTAGGGTAGGAGTGTGTGAATAAGCTTGGCATGGTGAGCATCTCCTTCAACAATTTTTTAATTCAGTTTCAGTGTGAATTTCAGTTTCAGCTTCAAGTTTCAGTTCAGATTTATAGCATGTGTTTTTCAGTTTCAGATGAAGAGTTACAGGTGCAGTTTCCGTGTTGGGAACAACCCAATGGACAAGGCACTGATCTGTGAATGCAGAGATGTGAGATTCTTGACACCTCCTCGGGAGCTGCCATCCCCAGATGGAGCCTATGTTCGGATCTTATAATGTTTATAGGGTAACTATATTATAGTTGATAATTATTATATGTTAAATGCTGAAAAACAAAAAATAAATATTTCAGGTGGAATAGTTTCCTAAAGACATGGTAAAAATTCATGGTGGCTTCATCTCCAAGAAGGTCGAAGGTTGAGGGAAAACGTGGAATTGAGAAACACAGTCCAGCTACTTATCCAACTTCAGAGGCATGAAACTGTATATGTTGAGGAAACTCTCTTAAACTTAGATAGTGCATGCTTGTTATTTGCAATACAACAAACTAAGTCTTTGGAATATAGTGAAAAGAACGCAAATGACTCCCGAATTCCTGACGAGGTGGATGAGTTTGATCCATACTTATTTTAAGCTTACCTGATCTCTCAGAAGTGGTTTCACCGTATTGTCCAGGACTATTACATAGATGTAGACAGCCTGTTACACTTGTGCTAAACTTGGATGAAACACTTATGCATTCTACTCTTCCCGCGCCATAAAAAAAGATCTTTTGACTCTCAGGTTTTGGTTGGGCAAAATTTCTTCATATTAAAATTTGGTTTTATAATTAGTTTTTGGTCTTTAAGAACCAAAATGCGTTCTCAGGCCTCTTACAGGTTTATGTTTTCTTTACCGTTCTCGGGCCTCTTACAGGTTTATGTTTTCTTTACCAAAAATATTGGCCCGAAGGCCAATCTCCAAGTCCACAACTATAGAGCCAAACACCAAGATACAATAAGAGTTAGCAACAACATACGAAATCAAGCCAAATCCAGTACCCAAGCTACAGCAATAAGTCTCATGGAGGAGCCCAAAGCCAGTATCCAAGCTCCAGCTATAAGTCACATGGAGAAGGAGCCCACAAGGAAGCAAGCTCTTTCACTACAAGTCAAATAACAATCAGAGCATCGACGAATATAAACACTCAGAAGTTTATTTTCCGATAAATGTGGGATAATTCCTACATAATAAAAACGGAGATCAACCATTCCTTAAACAGAGCATTCGAAGGAAGGGGTTTCTGGTGAGAATTTGGTAATGGCGCAACACCAACATCAATAGAAAGTTCGGATGCCTTCAATTTTGTTCCTCTGGGAATCGATGCTGGTTATTTTGGCTTTGCTATCGATTTTTATGGGGCCTTTCCTTGATCTTGATCAATTTCCACAACGATATGGAACACGATGACGTACCTTGGCAATGCAGAAGGAGACGTCATATTAGATTCAAGCAATTCGAAGTAATTTAAGTCATGTACAGAATGAAGAGGTTTGGTAAATGATATATGGGATTCAAAGTTTTCCAGATTGTATTATGGCTACAGTGATCCAAGCACTTATTTCACACCTGTTGTTCCTGAGAGGGATAGAAAAGGTTATTTAATTATCACATCCAGTGGTGGATTGAATCAACAGAGAACTGGAATAACAGATGAAGTGGATTGGGGAAATCCGTGAGCGATGGAAAACATTGTTTAAAGCAGATTGTGATCAGGAGCGTCGACATAGGAAATGCCCTTTAACTCCTGAAGAAGTGGGCTTAATGCTGCTGGCATTAGGTTTTGGCAATGATTCATATCGCTATGTGGAATCTGGAGAAGTTTATGAAGGAGAAGAAACATTAAGACCATTAAAAGTCTTTTTTCTAAACATCTACACTAAGGACACTCTGTCAAATATAAGGGAGTTGGAGCCATTTTCTTTGTATCCTTCTCGTATGGCTGCTCTTGACTATATTGTATGTGATCAGAGTGATGTGTTCGTGACAATTTGACAGCCATAGGGCAGAGCATCCCAAATTTTCAGGAGCAGAATCCAGAAATCCAGCAGTTCGAGGCATTTGATGGTCAGTTTGAGAGAATCAAGGACACCTGGCATTTACACATTACCTTTATTTTAGTAAATCATCCAATTCAAGATCATCAAAGCACAATATTTGTGACAGGTTTGGCTAGTCAAGACAAGTGGCAGAACATCAGTTAAAGCATTCAACTTACAGAATCAAAGGCAAAGTTTGAGGCATTAAATCATCAATTACCAGATCTTCAGGAGGAGGTTTCCATTCCAGCATCAGTATTCGAGGCACATTGAAATGATTTTTCTGGGGATTCGATTTTATTTAGAATTATTCATTTATTATTGTTTCCTATGAATTAGGGGCAGTTTGAAAATGTAATTTTATTTAAACTACTGGAGGAATAATGAAGGGGGAACTCGGGAGGTCCAGGGAGGCCCCTTTTTCTGTATCAGATGTTGTTTGGAGTTCAATAAAGTTGTTCAAAGACTGAATATGAAGTTGATTTCCTCACAGATTCCTGTGATGCATGTTCCTAGTCTGTAATTTTCTTATGTGATTGTTATTTCTTTGTATTTTCATCTCTTTAATGTGTTTATCTTCAGCATGTTGAGCAGAGATAAGATGAAATAGATTTTGTTTTGTATGATGCTCTTTTTCATAAGTGCTCAGGATGTTTGTCATCATTTCCCTCTCTAAAACTGCTCTTAGATTAATCTTGTATGCCTAATTGCAGTGAATTTTCCTTCTCATTCGACTTACAACTACAACAACAAACCTTATGTCTAAGAAAGGTGCATCTATCTTGCCTATGAGGTATGCCTGCTTCACAACCAGTTATTGTCAGCCTCTTTGACTCCATTGCCCAATGGCCCTCTTCTCTCCTATTCCAACCAAAACATTTTAAAACAAACCCCTATACTTTAATAACTAGCCTAATATCCTATTCCAAACCAAGCTAGATCAGACAGAGAGAGACCTCTCTGAGTCTTGGGGGGCTAGATCCAGGACTCCAAGCGGTTTGATGTTACCTCCATGATTGCCTCTACAACCTTGGGCAAATTACATAGCGTTAACAGAGCCTTTTAGAGATACTTGATTCCCTCGTCCTTCCGTTGTACCACGTCGGGACCAACTGTGTCGGTGCCACATCCACCAGCGGTGACTCATCAAAAAGGTCTTCAAAAAAAGGAGCTAAAGGATCCAAAGCAGCCGCATAACTCCAAATTTCATCACTATTTAGGGTAAAGTTTAAATCTCCTGCCAGTGTTAAGCCTTTTGTAGCTAAAATCCCTCTATCAACAAGTTTTCTCTAGAAGGATTTGTGATCCTTGCAAGGATCATACACATTAAGAAGAGATAAGCTCCTCTTATCAAAAAAACTGGAACCTGTCCAGAGAATGCCACCGCAGGTGAGAACCGAAGAGAAAACAAAACAGTGTGGGTCCCAAGTTGCCAACAAGCCCCCTGAAGTTCCAACTGAGTTAATGGCACACAACATCCAGTCTGGTTTTAGAGAAAACATAAAGTCCCGAGCCCTCACGTCAGAGGATAGTGTCTCTGGTAAAAATACAATATCAGGCGTAGTATTTTTGAGAAGTCTCTGCATAGAGGCCAATTTAAGGGGCCTTCCAACCCCTCGAATGTTCAGGGATAGAATGATCATGACTTGGTCGTTGTGAGGCCTTTGATGCCTCTAAGCGCCCCCTGGTCGATAATAGAGTGAGATGAAGTAGGAGGTCTCGTCGTATCTATTCCCGCTCGTTTACGATCACTCTTGGTCTTGATAGGGGATAGTTCAAGCCCCAAACCCCTAGACCATGCTAGATATATGCCTCCCATAGCCCCCGCAACATCGGGGTCAGGTACCAAAGAAATAGGGTCCCCAGAAACCACTTTAGTCTTCCTTAAAAAAGTTGGAATGGGGACTGGACTAGAAACGTCCCTAAGGTCCGGAACTAATTTGGATAACATTCTATCTAGGGAGTGTATACTAACTTCAAATTCTCCATAACCCCGGAGAAGAGGTGTGTCTTCCAACTGTCCAGACTCGACTTGAACAAAAGAGGTAGGAGATGGAGAAATAGTGGGGAGACGTTGCGTCCGACCCATATCAAGAACAATTAGTGAGTCTTCCAATTGTCTGGACTCCACTTGAGGAAAAGTAGGAAGAGATGGAGATACAGAAGGAGCCTGGTCCCATCGCTCCACAAATGGAGTCAAAGGTGACAAGGTCAAAACTTGGGGATTGATATGAGCCTCCTTCTCAGTACCCAGGGCCTCAGGACTATGCAAAACTTCTCTAGCAGATTTATCCTCAGAAAAGACAAAATCTAGAAGGTTTATTTCCCAAGAAGACAGTGAACAATACAAGGAAGGGACATAGTGTTGTAACTTACCCACAAAAGTTGTATCGATGATTGAAGGCTCGTCCAACTCCCCTGAACCTTGAAAGTAGCTCTTTGGGTAACCATTAGTGACACTATCCTCTGAGGATGACTCAGCAATGTGTACACCATAAGGAAGACGACAACCTTTTTTGAGATGGACCATTTGTCTGCACCGAGTGCAACGAAACGGTACCCCAAAATAATCGAGCCTCTGTGATATAATCATTCCGCACCACTCTATATCGAGAATTTCCAACAGACCCCCATGTACATTAATTTCTACAAGAATCTTGGCCATGCGACAATCATTTGAGAGAAGAGCCTCGTCCAGCTTAATGAAGCATCCCAACAAATTTCCAATAGCGTCTAGGGCCTTTTTGTTCCATAGTTGTAGTGGAGACCCCGGTAGTAAAACCCAAAGGTGCCTAAAAATGAAGTATTCAGTTTTTGGATTAAATTTTAACCTCCATCTCTTTAACATCATGCTCTCGCCTTCGAAAACCCAGAAATTCTCAAGAATCTTTTATGAGTCTTCTGGTGAAGTAAAAACAAAACCAAACCAACCCCTCGGTAAGTGAAGGAGCACCGGTGAGTAACCCAGGATGGGTTCCCAGGTGTCCTTCATCCACTCCATAACATACTTTTTACAGGACAAATGGTAAGAAAGTCTACCTACCAAGGTGCATAAATCTAGTGAGCAGGACTCTGCAAGCCCGATATCCATCCCCAAAACCATCGAGCACTTAGATTTTTTTGTCTTCCACACTCTAGATGGCCGCTTTGTAACGTGCTCCTTTTCCACAACACCACTACCAGGAGCCTCCGAACCAAAGTTAAATTGCAACCTACTCTTTTCCACAGACTCCGGGGGTAAGTTTGCTATAGTATAAACTGTATAAGGCTTGCTAGCGAAGCCAAATCCATTCTCAACCCTCGGCGATAAACCAGAAACTCGTTGTGAGTCCTTGTGAGCCCGAACCCAGGAAGAACCAGAAGGTGTAGTAAGCTTAGGATGTATGGAGGTAGAAATATTTGACGACCGCTGACAGGTTGATGGAGGATTGGGTAGAGCATTAAACAAAGAGTTATTGACGTGGTTATGGCATAAGGCATCAACCGTAGATAAGAAGCTCGGATGATCCCAAGGATATCCTACTTCGTCTCCCGAGGGATGGCTGACCTCAGCCTCCATAACTAACTCCACTACCAACAATTAAGGCTCCACAAAGAAACAATAGTAACCATCGATCATAATCGATGTGGCACTCCAAGAAGGCGAAAATCAGAGATAGCCAGAGGAGAAGCTTCGACAAGACATCACTAAACAGTTGTCGTAAAACTTCACCATGAACCTGTCAGTGCATCGAGCACTAGAAAACTTCAGTTGGCTAGGGAAGAAAAGCTTTAGTATATAAAAAACCTCTAAAAAAACCCAAAAGGATGCAGAAAAACCGCCACCAATCCAATTACCAAGTCCTTTTGAGCCAAACCTGCGCCAAAACCAAAGATGTTGCTCCTCCAGAGTTTCCTGCCCACCGAGAATTTGAAAAATGTTCCGCCATGAGACCTGCTCCAAGCTCCAACCTTTTTTCTTACCTACACAGAAACCTTACTCTCCAGAATCTTGGAATATCAATTTTTTAGCATTTTTTTAAGCATATTATACGGGGTTAAGTGTAATAGGAAAATATTAAGCACCATACAATCAATAAATAATTCATACAATCAATAATTCATAGTGTGTACTTTCTCTATTATCTCATATTATCAATTGCATAGATGGTGAATAATGTGATATCCAACCAATAAACAAAAAAAAATAGTACAAAACTTATTGTACCATCTTATCAATTGTATAGATGATGAATAATGTGTTATCCAACTAATAAACAAAAAATAGTACAAAACTTACCTGTAATACATAATACAAACATAAATGTTAAAAAACTTATTAACAGTACATAATACAAACCCTCTTCCCAATTTATTGAAAATGGAAGGAAATTGTCATGGATTGGAAAACATAAGGAAATTGATATCCATAAGAAGCCTTCAACTCTATAATGTTGCCTCGAAGGAAATTGACTATCCCTGATCTATGTTGTGCTATTTGGATCTAAAGATTTTTGGTTATACCAGCTTTGGAATTCGTGGGTGCTAAAGGAGACTTAATCCTAAAAGAAATACGGCCCTGTTGCATCATGGGCGGCTTCGGGATTGATATTATCATTGAGACACCACATGAAACAAAAAAGGCAGAAGATACCCGAAGTATCTTCTTCATTCACAGATTGCCCGGTAGCCTAAAGGAGCTGGTAGTTGGGCAATTAAAAAGGTTTTGGCCAAGGAATGGGCACGTCAATAGTCTTGACTCATCACAACCAAGTGAAAAAGAAAAAGATCAGGTTGGGACACAACCCCAGCCAAGTGAAAAAGAAAAAGATCGGGATGGGACACACTCCCACTACATCTCCTGCATATCAACTAACTTGCCTCCTGAAAAGTCGAAATCCTATGTGCCTCGAATGTTTCCTCTCGGCCCTTTTCATCTCCCTCCTCAGCTCCAAGCTGACGACTCTGAAAGCATTAAAACCAAGATCCTCTTTACTTGCTATAAAGACTGCCATATCGAGGCGTTGGTGAACCATATGAGGCGTGAAGAGATTATTGAGAAGATTCGACAATGGTATCAGTGTCCTGACAGTGATGAGGACCTAGGTCGAATGATGGCTAGAGATGGTTTATTAGTCCCTGTCGTAGGCATAGAGGGACTATAGCGATCGATAATTCGTTGACTACATATTAGTTTGTCCTTTGACCAGAAATATTTGCATAATACCTATTGTTGGAGTTAGGGAATTAAAAACATATATTTTTATATAATAAAAAGTACCATATATGTATTGATCTGATTGGATAAGAGATTTGAGGTCTTATTGCCGGCTTCGCTATTCCCAATGTTTTATATGGCAACATATCCAAACTTTTTATCGTATACAGTCTTTTTGAATAATATATTTTTCCTATGTATTGCTTGAAGGTGGATTAATGCTAGCATTAGTTCGAATGTTTGTATTAGCATTTTCTGCTAGCTGAATATATCCCTACGTTTTTGTTTATACTAATCATATTGAAATGTTTTGATATCCAAGATTTATAGTGATTGAGAATTCCAAGGTTTATAACATCCTTGCTGCATGTATTTGTATTGAAATGTATTGACACTTTTTTCGAGATGCTTCAATAGCCCTGACATCTTAAATGTTTACATGACGTGAGGTCCTCCAACAGGCCTGACAGCTTAAATGTTTGCATACCGCAAAGTCCTTAGACAACCTGCCAGCCTTAAATGTTTATCTAAATGCGCTTCTCGGAGTACATTTTTCCTCGAAATTTTCCATACAATGTTGTATTAATTTTGTAGTGTTGTTCTCCACAACCAGTTGAATAGGCATTGTATATTTCATCCTTCTACTACCTTTGCAATGCAATTTCGTCATCGTTGAAGCTACATACAATGTTTACTAGTTCGGTGAGTGCTTCTTCTTCACTGGTTCATTGGATGTTGCTTATTGTTGTTCCGTTTGCGATTTGACCCGCGCTTCTGCATTTCGTCGTTTCAGAGTAAGTTTCCATGCCATAGTTTCATTTCCTATTCCTTGTTTGTTGTTAAGTGTTTGCAGTTTGCAAGTAATAATGTTTGTTTATTTGTAGTGGCATGGTCGTTGTGTGTTTCCGGTTCCTTCTGTGCTTCGACTGTAGTTTCATAATTGTTGGAGATACATATGTTGTTTACTGGGTCAGTGGTTCTTGCTGGTTCTTTGGTTCTTGGGTTGCTGGTTGTGTTTGTTTGGCTCGGGTTTTCACTTTGGGACCCTGGGGTGCAGTTTGACCTGTTCATGCTTTCTCGCTGGTTTGGTGCTTGTTGTTTTCTTTTGTTTGATTCAGCCTTGCAGGGTTGGGGCCCAACGCCAGTGGTTGGAGTTTTTTTTTTTTTTTAATTATTGTTTTTTGGGGCGCTTTACGGTGTTCAACCCCTACACCCACGAGTCGACATGCAGTTGTGTTATTTGCCCGATCTATCGAGGTCGATATCTTTTCAGCTATGAAAGAAAATATCTGTTCGATATCTGGTGCTTCAGTGCTGGCATGAAAGAAAATA
This sequence comes from Picea mariana, assembly GCA_032191745.1. Taxonomy (NCBI): domain Eukaryota; kingdom Viridiplantae; phylum Streptophyta; class Pinopsida; order Pinales; family Pinaceae; genus Picea; species Picea mariana. Next base: position 17,379 of record JASDQU010098057.1, on the reverse strand, counting down.
GTTGCATGCAAAATTGTTCGAGAATTACATGTGAAATTGCAATATCCGTTGTTTTTTTTTATAGAATAAAGCATATGCAGGCTACATTTATAAACCATGTATGGTCATATGTGCCCATATGACATTACATGTTCTTTATCCTTTACATAGACTGGTGTGCGCACAATACAATTTGTGTTGTTCTTGAGATATGATATGTACAACAAAGATTCTGCAAAATTATATTTCGATGTCTGGAAGCATGTCTGGGTAGTTTTCCACGGAAAACCAAAATCTTGCATCATGGGCACAACATTCTATGTAGAGGATAAAGAACATGTATTTCCATCAGTGGAATCATATCTGGATAATTTTCCACGGAAAACCATAAATCGTTTAGCTACGACCATGCAATTTCGTGATATTTTGTGGCTTGTAATATATTTTGGGCAGGGAAAAAAAAATTACACATTAACAATTATGCATGGAAAAGCGCAAAGGTTCATGTTTCTGCCTATCTTTTAGACTGTTCGTTCAATCTCTTTTACTGTATGTACATATTGCTTGTTCTCCAACGCATACCAACTTCCATTCACGTTCATTGTATTTTGTGCGTTCTTACATTCAAACAAACATAATAGCTGGAGAAAACGACGGAGTCTTGAATGCATCGGTTGAAGAGGATATAGAAAGGTACATGCTTGTACTGTTATTTCATATTGCATTGTTTTGTATTTCATTTATTGTTTGCATATGTGTTCACCTAGTCTATTCTATGTACATGTTGCGTGCCTTCCTACATGGTAACTTATCTTCATTACATGCCTTCTTGCATACTAATATGCTTGATGTCCGTTGTGTTTTCGTTGCATTGTTACATTTAAACAAACATAATGGTTGGAGATAACAATGGGCTCTTTCGCAAGTAAATAGCCATGTTTCTCTTTCTTTTACATGTATGTATTCATTATAAGTTATCTTCATTACATGCCTTTCTACATACTAACCTACTTCATGTCCGTTGTGTTTTCGTTGCATTGTTGCATTTAAACAAACAGAATGGTTGGAGAGGAAGATGGACTCTTTGGCGGGAAAATATACATGTTTCTCTTTATTTTAGATGTTTGTCTTCATACTAACTTGCCTTCATGTCCATTGGATATTCGACGTTGCTACCTTGGAAAAAACAGGTTGGGTGGACAGGAAGATGATTTTTTTTGTGCAACAATAGAGGGTTTTGTGGTACAATCTTCTAAAAGGTATACCGACTGTGCTTGTAAATTAAATATATAAACCGGGTGGGGTCATATAATATTAGACTTGAAAACGATGGCTTGGCAACAATGGCCCTTTCTTCCCTCTCTATTTCTACTTTTTCCATTTTCTATTATCCCTTTTGTTTTCTAATTCATCTGCTTAGTGTTCTTTCTGAAAATGCCTTGGTGTGTCGGTTGGTGGACTACAGGTTTCACATCCATGGTCGTGCTTGTTTAGTCCTAATGTTCATCTGCACATGCTTGCATCAAAAAAAGATGTAATAGTGACATGGGCATGAGCAGTCAGTCATCCCAGACATTAGGAGACCCACAAGGGAAAAGGTAAAGATGCATACGCTCTACTCTTACTATGTTTACCAAACAAATATCCTCGGCTATATATTCATCTATGGCATGGTGAATATGTTGATGTTATCTACAATACATGTTTTGTAGTTCACAAGAAGTATCAACAAGTACAAGCGAGATGGGGAACGTTCCACAGACTAAGAGGTGTGGTTGCAAAAATCTGGCTCCATAGTTCATCGAAGCTATGCATGTACTTATACATTTATGCCAATGAAAGAAGAATACAAAAAAAAAAAAATGCACAAACCATTCACTTTAGTTTTCCTGTTCAAAAATTGTCACCAGGTCTTGATTTGTAACATCCAAAGTACTATCAATAGAGGGCTTGAACAACCGCCGAACTGGACAAGTGTTCGTCGGGGACATAATGGTCGTCTATAGCACATACTTGGACAAGACAAACAAAACTAGATCCATTATGCGTGCTGACATGATAGACAAGGAGGCCATGATGACAGTGACACTGACTATTCCTCCACAACTTGTCCATAAACATGCAGAAAAGATATTGTCGGGTAATGGGATATCCATTACAAATTTTAATATATTTCCCAAATAGTATATGGCCGTGGTGATTGTGATCGAATTATTTCGCTCAATGAAACAAGTATTGTGGAAAAAAAATTCGTTGTTTGTTCATAATATCGTTTCGTCCCGGACTTGACTATCAACCAACTTGCATAGAGCACTGATATTTACCCAATCAGAACGATTGGCGCAACTGTCACACTGGCGAGAAAACTTGGCTTGCAACACATTCTCCATATAAAGGATGGAGAGTCGGACAACAACAAGGCAATGGTACTGCTTTTCATATTCAGTTTTGTCCTTTACTTTCACATGTGCATGTATGTCGGGTAAGTTACAAAAATATTACATTGTTCCATGTTGCAGCTGCAATTGTTCGATACGTATTCAAATTTGTTTTCGTCAATGGAGAAACAATTGCATAAAGGGACGATTCCACTTATTCTCTTCAAAAATATAACAAAGAAAAGGGATGTTAGAGAAAGGATCTTTCAGACAACCTAGGCAACGTTTGTAATAGAGTTGCGAGAAGATATAGTACAGTATTTGAAGAAACTAGCTAGCTCTACAACTGTTGTGTGTATACATCCACAAAATCATCCTCGCTTTACTTATACAAATAGCCTTCAACAAATTTATGCGGCTTGTTTT
>JASDQU010098056.1:9321-21471 GCA_032191745.1 Picea mariana | reverse complement strand
CAACCTCTGATTGTGCCACGTGTCCCTGGGTGATGTGGTCCGCCGATGTGAGTTGGATCAACGGTCCGGATCACATTCTTATCCAATGGCTGTGATTACTTCGCAAAATTGTATTTCGCGATTTTGGGGTTTTCATTGACGAGTGATTTGGACATTTCAAAGTCCCGAACCCCGATCCGTACAGAGGTGTGATCAACAGTCCTGATCCTTTCTGGATTTGATGGTCCAGATTCAATCGAGATTTCACCTTGGCTTTTCCCGATGGAATATCTCCCTTGCAGCTTCTGTCTGATCTGACGACCCTCGTTCTTTCGGGAAATTTGAATGAGATCCTGTGGTTGTGGATCTCTGTCTTCCTTCTCTTCTGTACGCCAACTCCTACGCTTAACATCTGCGCAGCTTCACCCGATCCAACAGCTGTCGAGATTTCCGAGTGAGATCCGACGGATCTCAGTCTCTTTCCTGTGTTTCTTGCCCGTAAAAGAGCGCTATGCCTCCTGATCTTATTCTCCTCGAATCCTTAAAGGGTTTTATCCTTCTTATCCTACCAGCTCCGCTGTTTCCATCAATGAAAACAACCATCAATACACATTCGTTGCTTTTTCAATATTTGACAACACCACAGCTGCCTCTGGCCACACCCGAAGAAAACTCGGAGGTGATTATTAGAAAAGGGAAGCCCTTTCAAGGAGAAAGATTCGCCACCAAACTAGGTATTTCCCCACCTCCTTCTGTAAGAGCTCCATTTTTTCCTCCTCAGTTTCTTGATAGACCTCCTTCAGAGGTTTCCCGTTTCCTGAATTTTGGGAGTGTTCCTGCTGAGTTTTCCCCTCTTGGTCTGGGATTGGAGGGAGAAATCCTTGTCACTCCGCTCTTCTCTGAAGCTGTTCCTCGATGAAGACCCAGGACTACAGAAGATTTCCCCACTCTTGCACAAAGAGGAGCACCTGCTGACTCGAGCTTGCTAGCCTTCTCCTTAAATCCTCTCTTGTTTCCCACTCCACTTTGAGACTCATTCCCAGTAGCCCCTTCGCCAACTCCTTCTCCTCCAAGTTCTCCTCCACCTAATATTCCTATGGCTGGTGTTAATCCCCCTTTGAATAGAATGGATGCCATAGTCACTACTAGATATGCTCCCTTAATCCTACCCCATCCTATGAATCCTCTCCCTGCTGGAGACTACTTGAAGTACATGCCCAAGTTCACTGGAGAAGGGGACATAACTGCAGAAGAGCACTTGGCTGCTTTCTACAGTTATGCAGACAACCTAAAAATTGAAAACGAAGATGTCTGGATGAGAGTCTTCATCCAAATCCTGGATGGCGAGGTGAGGAGATGGTTTAGAGGATTAGCCCTCGAATCTATTGCTAGGATCGAACCTCTGGATAATGTTTTCCTGAGGCAGTGGGGAGATAGGAAAGATTTCATGTAAAACATGACAGAGTTTGGGTCTTTGAAGAAAATGGAAGGAGAATCTGTCTCTTACTTCTCCAAAAGATTCAATAAGATGTATAACAAAATTCTTGCAGAGATAAATCCCTCAGAAGCCTCTACTCAGATTTCCTATGCTGGTGCATTTGACCCTAATTTCTACCTTTTATTGAGAGAAAGAAGAGCCACCTCCTTAGATCAAATGAAAGATGTGTCCATAGAAGTGGAATCCAACATATTAGCATCTGACAGACTAAGGAACAAGGCTAATGTGGACAGAAGAAAGGGAAAGTCCGAGGCCTCAACTTCTGGCCCATCGTTTCCCCAAACTCAAGTGAATGAACTGACCCAGATGATGAAGTTTCTATCTGAAGAGATGGAGAGAATGAAGGTGGAAAGGAAGCAAATGAATAAGGGCCCTCAGAGCACCAAAATCAAAGGGGGTTTCAGGAGGCTAAACAATATCACTCCCTCGACTATGCACAGAGAGAGGGGAAGAGACAGAGAAGACCAGAGAATTCAGGCCCCTTTTCAGAACAATTTGGTGGTCGATGAGGAAGAAAGAGAAACATATGAGCTTGATCCTGAAATCCACTACTTAGGATACACTCCTCCTTTTCCTCATCTCACTCAAGCAGCTTACGAGGAGTCTCTCATGGATAGCCAGCTAAATGAATTGAGCAAGGGAGACAAGGCTAGCGGCGGCCGAGGCAGGTATAACCTGAGGTCCGACAAAAAGACAACAACACCTGATATTCCTGAGCAGTCCACTAGAATAGAGAAATCTGCTAATGAAGTAGCAGACGGTCACAGAGGTAAGAAGGCTCAACCCCTCTCTGCCATTGTCGAGAATCATGTTTCTGAAATAAGAGAAATTCCAAAGCTTACATGTTATTTTAATTTTGAGCATGAGATTCAAAAGATCAGAATCCCTGTGCCCCTCACCGAGCTAATCAAACATGAAGAATTCAAAAAATGCTTCTCTGAGCTTTTGCAGTCTGAAGCCTCATCCCCTCCCGTAGACTCCATAAACCTCCAAGATGAAAGGCTAGCAGTTGTCCTAGGCCCCATGGTAGAAGATAGAGATGACTCATCCCCCCCTTTCTACACATCCCTGAACATACATGATAAAGTACTGCACAACTACTTGATGGATTCGGGGGCTTCTCACAACCTCATTCCCAAAACCGTCATGGAAGAGTTAGGGCTAGAAGTCACTCAAGCCTATCATGACCTCTATTATTTTGACTCTAGGAGAGTTCAGTGTCTTGGAGTTATTAAAGACCTGGTTGTGACCTTGTTTCAACTACCTATGAAAAGTGTGGTCATGGATATTGTAGTGGCCGATGTTCCCCTCAAGTTCGGTATGTTGTTATCAAGATCTTGGATAAAAAGACTGGGGGAAACCTTGTATATGGACCTCACATATGCTACTATCCCAGTGTTTGGAGGAGAGCATAGAAGACTATACAAGGAAGCCCAACTAGCCTACATAATCAGTGATGAAGCCAACCCTACCAATCATCCCATATTTTCCTTGGACACTGATTTAGGCTCCAGTTTACTACAGCTCACCCATGCTCCCTAGCTTCCTCTGAAACTCAAAAAGAAGCCCACTGCTTCCCATGAATTTCCTCCCTCCATCACCCCAATCTAGAAATTTTTTTTTGATGGAGCCTGTTCCCGAGAAGGCGTTGGAGCTGGGGTGGTTTTTGTGTCACCTGCTTAGGAAATCACATCTTTGTCATACAAATTAGAATTTGAGGCTACCAACAATGTGGCAGAGTATGAAGCTCTTATCCTAGGATTAAGAGCCGCAAGGGAAATGGGAATTCAGGAGGTAGCAGTGTTCGGAGATGCCGAGTTGGTAGTCCAGCAGATCAGAAGCGCTTATCAGGCCAAGCATCCATGACTTGAGAGTTACAAAAATGAGGTATGGGACCTAATCGACAGTTTCTTCTCAGCATTTAACATTTCTTTCATCCCAAGAGAGGAGAACACAGTGGCAGATTCCTTGGCTACATCAGCAAGCAATTTCAAAGTACCCTTGCCGCCCAAGCTTAGGTATGATGTAGAAGTAAAATATAGGCCCTCCATACCTGACAACGTCAAACACTGGAAGGTGTTTGAGGATGATCTCGAGATCAAGAAGTTCTTGGAGACTATCGAAGAATTTTCAGAGATGCATATTGACCAAGATTCCGTCTCTGAGGAAGGGTGTGATGGGGGTAAGTTGATGAGTAAAATAGCAAAGCATGACATTATTCAGCTGCCTAGCAATCACATTCCGAGGGGACTAGTCCCATTACAGAGATTGTTCGATGGGAATGATGTGGCAGTAAAGGAAAGGGTTTCAGATGAAGATGCCGACACAACTGAGTGCAACATTGGCACACCAGAGGAGCCTAAGTTTGTCAAGTTGTCAAGGGGTTTGACCAGAGAACAAAGGGCCGAATATACTAAGTTGTTGAGAGAGTTTGCTAATGTGTTTGCATGGACCTACGAAGACCTCAAGACATATGATGCATCAGTCATTGAACACAAGATCCCACTGAAGGAAGAGGCTAAGCCATTTAGGAAGAAGCTAAGACAGATAAATCCCTTGTTGTTGCCTGTCATGGAGAAAGAAGTGAAGAAGCTGTTAGAGGCCCACATCATCATCCCCTTAAGATATTCCAAATGGGTGGCCAATTTGGTCCCGGTAAGAAAGAAAAGTGGAGAAATCAGGCTTTGTGTTGACTTCAGGAACTTGAACAAGAGCTCAAAGAAAGATAATTATCCCCTGCCCAACATGGAACACATACTGCAGAGGGTAACCAATGCATCTAGAATATCCATGATTGGTGGTTTTTATGGTTATAACCAGATATCAGTCATGCCTGAGGACAGGGAAAAAATGGCCTTCAACACTCCTTGCGGCACATTCATGTATGCCAAAATGCCTTTCAGATTGATGAATGCAGGAGCAACATTTCAGCGAGCCATGGACATAGAATTCATCAGAGAGAAGGACCAGTTTGTGGTAATTTATCTAGATGACATCACGGTCTTCTCTAGGACAGACAAGGAGCATTGTTGCCACTTGAAGAACGTTTTCCTGAAGTGTCGGAGGTTTGGCCTATCTTTAAACCCCAAAAAATATTTGTTCACTATGAAGGAGGGAAAGCTATTAGGCCATATAGTATCAGCAGAGGGAGTGAGGATTGATCCTAGCAGGGTAGAAGAAATTCAGACCCTGTCACTTCCCAGATCTAAGAAGGAGGTTCAGGCCTTTTTGGGGAAGATTAATTTTCTGAGGAGATTCGTCTCAAATTTTGCTGAGCTGGTGAGACACATCACAGCCATGCTCAGGAAGGGAAATGAAGTGAAATGGACCACTGGACCCAGGGAATCTTTTGTCCAAATAAAGAGGGCACTGACTGAAGCACCTGTGCTAATCAGTCCAGATTATTCCAAAGATTTCCTGATTTTTTCTTTTGCTTCTTGTGACACAGTAGCAGTGGTCTTGTTGTAGAAAAATGATCAAGGGCAAGAGCAACCTATTTCCTTCTACAGCAAGGCATTGAGAGATGCATAACTCCAGTACGAGATCATGGAGAAGCAGGCCTATGCCTTGGTGAAAGATCTCAAAGATTTCATAGTTTATGTCTTGCAGTCAAGGATCACTGCATACGTTCCTTCGGCCTCTGTGAAGAACATTCTGATATAGCCTGACATAGATGGAAGAAGAGGTAAGTGGATTGCAAGGATCCTAGAGTTTTATCTGGAGATTAAGCCCACCAAGTTGATAAAGGGGCAGGGTTTAGCCAAGTTGCTGGCTTAATCCAATTGCAAAGCCTTGGGAATTAACTTCATCAATGAGCAAGCTGAGCCATCCAACAAGCATTTCCAAGGTACCTTATCACTAGCAGCATGCGCCTGGTACAAGGATATCTTGTATTTTCTGCAAGAATTAAAGCCTCCTGATGGATTGGGAAAAAGTAAGGCTAGAGCTTTGAAGCTCAAAGCGGTCATATATTGCCTCATTGACCAAGCCTTGTACTGGAAAGACCCTCTAGGGGTATTTTTAAGGTGCCTGGACCTATAAGAAGCCCAGAAGGTTATGTTTGGTTTTCATAGAGGTCTTTGCGGAGGTCATAATTTCTAGAAGGCCACAGCTCACAAGATCCTCTAGGCTGGGTATTACTGGCCCACTTTATTCCTTGATGTCTATAGAGAAATCAGAGCTTGCATCAAATGCCAGAAGTTCTCAGGAAAGAAACATCTCAAATCTCTGCCATTGAAGCCTGTAGAAATTTCAGCACCCTTTCAACAATGGGGATTGGACTTCATTGGAGAAATTCATCCTCCCTCAAGTGGCCAGCACAGATGGATCCTGACTGTGACAGACTATTTCACCAAATGGATAGAGGATATCCCCACCAGAAGCACTTCCCACAAAGTAATTATCAACTTCCTGGAGGATATCATAGCCACATTTGGCTGCCCTAGCAGGATTGTCACTGATATTGCCTCTCCCTTTCGGTCTGAGCCTCTGGTCAAGTTCTGTGAACAGTTTGAGATTTCACTGATTCACTCTACTCCCTATTATCCTCAAGGAAACAGACTGGCAGAGTCTTCCAATAAAAGCCTGATCAAGCTCATTAAAAAATTGCTGGAAGACAATAAAAGAGCCTGGGATTTGAAACTCAAATTTTCTCTATGGGTTGACCGAGTGAAAACAAAGAAGTCCCTAGGAATCTCACCTTTCCAACTTTTTTATGGAACATAGGCCATTTTCCCTACTCAACTCACCTTATCTGTGGCGAAATTCCTCCAGGACCTTAAAGGAGAGCCTGACCATATGGTCAGAAGGATTCATCAGATGGTGGAAGTACAACAGATCAGGGAACAGGTCATGAAAAGGGCCTACAATCATTAGCAGAAGATCAAGCAAACCTTTGACAGGAAGAGCAGAAAGAAATATTTCGAGCTGGGTGATCTGGTGCTCAAATGGGATGCACCCAGGCAGGAAAAGGGAAAATATAGTAAGTTTGATGCCCTTTGGTTTGGGCCTTTCAAGATATCTGAAGTATTTTCAAACAACACTTACAGGTTGCAGGATTTGGAAGGCAAAGAAGTTTTTAACGGCCCAGTAAATGGGCATTTCTTGAAGAAATGTTTTTTGTGAGCCACAGTCGGCTCTTTTGTTTTTGTAAATATTGTTTTTTGTTTTCAGCTTAATAAATGACTCCATAGCCCAACAACAAGGCACTAGATCTGCAAAAAGAGTCCTTAGAGCATCACAGGGATGACTCTATCCCCCATGGAGCCTAATGTTAGCAACATTTCTTGTAAAAGGGGGTAAAAAGCAAAGGAATGGGTTAAAAACCCACTTTCCCTAAGTTCGGATGCAAAGTGCACTTGTAATTAAGCGACAAGCAAATTTGGGCGGCAGAGATTCGCACGCCCGGATCAACGGCGCACATAGGATTCCGGAGCCCCCCCGCCTTTCTACCTTTAAGTGGAGGGGGGGGGGGTCCGGAATCAAGGGCGCACCTCTTCAATGGCTATGATCGAAGCGCCTGGATCAACGACGTGCAGGGTGATTTCAGACCCCCCCGCCTTTCTACCTTTAAGCGGAGGGGGGGGGGTCCAGAATCAAGGACGCATCTCTTCGACGGCTACGATTTGAGCGCTTGGATCAATGATGCATAGGCAATCCAGACATCCTCTGTCTTTTTGCATTTAATCAATGTGGGCCCCCCTTTTTCTTATCATGTCATCTTGCCATCTGTTCTCCACCTGACCGTGCAATGAGGCTCGCTCCCTTTAACCCCTTCCTCATCCTCCGACATCTGTTCATCTCCCCTCTTCTGGTCCGTGTGGTCCCTTTCCCATATCATCATCCACTCACCACTTTCCATGTGTTCCACTCCCCTTCCACATCAGCCTCCCACTAAAAATGTGCCCATTATATCTCATCTCCTTCCCCCCTCTGCTTATTTCCTTCTGCCATGTGTCTTCCCTTGTAACCTCTCTCACACCTCATCACTTCATATCTCACCCACATGGTTTTGGTGCCACCACTCCTGTTTTGTGCCCCATCCTTCACACTGGCCTCCACACCTATTCATCAGGCCATTCAGCTAATCCAGGTGGCAGCGCGAAGGGTCTTCCACGTCCCAAAGGTGCCGAGTTGTTCGGGCCATCCTCAATCCTAATGAAGCAGTTATTGAGGTAGTTGGTGGTGGTTAGACATCACCTTCGCCATAATGGGAAATTTCGACGACAAATTAAAGGCACGTCGATTCACCCATGAAACTGTCAGGAGTTCGATTGCGTCTTCCATAGGTGCACGATCATTCAGAGACCGCAACTGTAGATTGTCAGAAGCCATGTAGATGCAATGTGTTTAATGCAATGTCTCGATTTTGATGTTTTTGTTGTTTTGAGTATATGTAGGCATTTTTTCCATTTTTGTATCTATCGATGGTTGAGCAGAGCTCCCGGTTGTAAAGCTTTAATGAAGCACTGTTATTCTGGTTATGCATGGACTTTTGAGACTTCTTGCCTTATGAATGTTAGTTTCTTTCACGTCTCTATTTACACTATGTTAGAACAGCTCAGAATTGGAGGATCCAGTGGAGTTGTAGCTGTTATAGGATGATGTTGGATTGGATCACTGTAGCAGTTACGTTGTTTCTAATAAGTTCTTATGATTTTCTAATTGGAGGATCCAGTATAGTCCCCTTTCAGTTTCTTGAGACCCTGACCCAAGAGGATCTTGCATTCAAAGTCTTTCCTTTGCAAACTGTTGGAAGCCTATTGCCTAAAGTTGTTTGTTCACCTTTCTCACCAAGTCTTCCACCTGCTCATATTTTAAATCAACCCACTGGCTGAAGTTAGATCAATACCTCTTTTGTTCCTTACATGCCAGACCCAGTCCCTGAGTTAGAGTGATATTTCCTTGAGTCTCTACCCATCTGATCATCTATAAAAAAATATCATGACATTAAACTGATGGGTGTCGGGCTCTTCTCCTGCTACAATCCAGGAGTGACTTCCGATGCTAACACTTTCCCTACTTCTTCTGATCCTCTCCCCCCCCTTCTAATAATGGAACTGTTGATGAATCACTTTCTTTCCCTTTAAAAAATTTCTCTTCTAACTCTTTAAGGAAGTTAGGGTTTTCTCTTCTTGAATTTCCCGTACACTTTTATTCTTGAAATATTCAATTTAATTAATGCCTCACTAAATCCTCATTAATGAATTTTTATCATTTATATTCATATCTTGAAATGGGTCATTTTACATCTTTAATACAAGTTTTTTTAAATAAACTTTTATTTTCAAAAATTCAATTAATTGCCCTTTTAAAAAGGGGACCATGTTTTAATTTTATGGATAGGATATACAAATTTTTAGACATGGAAACTAGTTTATATGTTATATTCATCATCTTATGTTTCCAACGAGTCCTCTTGGGTGAGACTTCATTTCTTGGATCTCAAGATAAAAGCTCGTGAAGTCAAGTTATCAAACAAATTTATTAGCAAAGATTAAAAGTATGGCTGACTGTTATTTTAATTTTTGAGAAAAATATGACCAATTCCATCCCTTGAAACCTATTCCAACATATTTCTTTTCGAAATAAATTTACAACGAGGTAACGTTTTTTCAATTATGACTCTCATATCTCATGTTATGGCCTCCAGAATGACACGACTCAACAACCATTGATTAATCTTCACCGGGCAATCTGGGCCCTTGATTAAATTTCTTTTTTCCCTTTAGAAATTCAACTTTTTGGTTAAAAATATTAACCCACATGTATTGGGATGTTGGAAGTTTTAATGTATATAATAAAAAGTGTTTTATACACTTAATAAGAAACATGAGAAGATAATACTATGGAATTTTAGAATTTAACCTTCCCTTAGGAAATTGATTAATGAATTAGTATTTTAATAAAAAATCATCCTCTACCCATGCCTAGTCAACATGAGTCAATAGTCCAATGTCTCCATATGTCATCATGTAATAGGTCAATAATCTACCATGTTTCACTAATAAGAATATTCCATGTGTCTCCAATAATAATATGCCATGTCGTCTCTCCTTAGGTTGCCATGTGTAGTGTTCTCATTGGATGCCATGTGGAATAATTTGATTTGTTGGTAAGTGTTATGATTTCATTAGTTTATGATATCATGTAGGAAACTTAGTATAAAATGTTTAAGGGAGGAAGAAATGGATGAGAGAGGGTAGGAGAGGGTAGTATAGGGAGGGGGAGAAATATAGGGGGAGGAGGGATAAGGGTGACGTAGGGAGGGTAATATGTAGGCAAAAACGTTAGGGAGTCATGAGGATGGAGGGATAAGGAGGTTAAGGAGTATGTCGAGGAAAATTTCACAGGTTGGGGAGTGAGGGAGGTGAAGGGGTGAGGGATTGAATCTGAATCTGAAGGAAAATAAAACAATAACTTAAGTATGATGTAAAGGAGTGGGGAGAGATAAGTGGAGTGGAAAAATGTGGTGGGTTGGAGAGGTGACAAGAGTGGAACATGTAGGGTGTGGTAAGTGAACCCACCATTCTATAATAAGAAGAAATAAAATGGGTCTTGGGCCCACAAATATTCAAGAAACATGGGTTATGAACCCAAAAATTTGGATGTATTTCCAAAAAATTAGCTTTGTTGCACATGGAAGAAGCGTCTTTTTTCATTTAAATGCAAACTTGGATATCTTGAGCATATGAAATCATATTTTGAATAAAAAAAAATGTGTTACAAAATTGACATTGAGGGATACATGATGAACTTGAAATCGTTCAAAAAATTTCTTCTTTTAATATAACTTTTTATATTATTCCAGGAGTAGGAAAATATAGATGACCAATTTTTGGTCAACAATGCCTAACTGAGAGTAAATCAAATCTAATTTTTTGTAACACATTATGGATTTCTCTTTGGTATCTTCCCAAGACATAGCCAGATCCTTGGAAATGGGTGGTAAGAGGGACATTGTAAACCATTCCATTAAGAGTTTGTTTGGAATCTAGGTATTGATCATCCTTCGTCTTCATCTTCACTCATGTATATGATTGAAAATATGGGTAGAGGTATCCTATCATAGATATTTCAAGAGATATGTTCCAATATAGTACCATATGGGAAATTGGTAATGCATTAGAAACATCATTCGTTAAAACTTTTAAAGGAGTCACCTTGTAATTCAATATACCATTTGGTGGCACTTCTAGTTAGGGATATCTAAAAAAGACACAACCTTATGTTATCATCCATCAACAAGTTGGATGAACACCACACATGATATGTCATTATGTGCGTGGAGGGATTTTCTACCATCTTTCCATTAAATTTGGGCATGTTTGATTGTAGCTTAGCAGGAATGACTGAACATGAAGGTTTATGGGAAATAGGATCATTTTTCAAACATGACAAATCAGGAAAGTATAACATTACAAGGAAAGGAAGCAATGTATGAGAAAATGAATACTGGGACAAAGATGAAGTTCCTGAAGTCCCACTTGAACCTTCCGACCCCCCTACATTTTCACTTCCAGAGGGATGTGATTTTCTATAAGAGTGAGTCTCCCCAAGTATGGTGGCACTCTTAGGACCATGGCTACTCCAAACACTAGATGTTCCCCCAAGGGTAGGTGTAGACCCAAAAGGAAATATGTTCCCCAAACTAGTCCCAAGTAAGAACACCTTAGGACTAGAAGAATGGATAAATAGATAGCCTCCCCATTTTGGAAATTTAAACCCAATGGACATGCCCCAGGGAATGGTGTACTAACCCAAGAGAAATTAAACCTTCCTGACATATTACTACCCCAAAATTGACTAGGGATAAACTAGAAAAAAACTAGGAAAATTCCACCTAAAAGGAAAGTCAACACTAGACATTGTCGAGCCACTTATAGGAATGATAGAGGTGGAAGGAATTCCACTCCCCATGTTGAAACCAAGGCTCTGACCCCCATTGGAAGAGAATCCAACTGTGCACATTAGAATGAATTGGATGGGAATGGGAGTGCTAGGTATATTAATGGATGGAAACAAGAACATGATCGGTGTCCCCCAGATAGACGGACCCATAGAAATGGGCATAGATGGTGTAGTTCTAGTGAATCTTAAGGATGGTAAAGTGGACATCTCCAGGATTCCCCAAGTCCCACTCATGGATGGGATTGATGGCTTCGCCACATTGGATGGAACACTGGATGATATAGTTGGAAAACCCCCCTATGGACTATAGTAGGGTTCAACATGTAGTCATAGATAACCATCTAAAGTCTCATACTTTTTAACAACTACCCCAAATACACCCCACATTTATGCATAAAACAGAAAGTAAAAAGATCTGTTAACTCTACCTTAAACTCTGTGTCTGGTGTCGATCCTTTTGCGTTCAATTGCTCCTTGACTACAACTCTCCTCCCAAGGCTGACCTACATTTGTAAACAAACAAACAAATAACTATGAAAATACATCTTATATATGAATTAGTGGGTTATATGTCATAATCAAATATGAATCAAACATAAATATTGAACACATCATATTCAGGATAGAAAAAGTATTCCTTTCTATTAATCTCACAAAGTTACTTACAATGAGATCGGCTACTACTCCATGAACCTGGTTCGGGCTCCTCTTCACCAAGCTCCAACTGCGCTTACACGTATCTTCCTATTAGACAACTGAGAGGG
>JASDQU010098054.1:21571-38349 GCA_032191745.1 Picea mariana | reverse complement strand
TATATATATATATATATATATATATATATATATATATATATATATATATATATATATATATATATATATATAATCTCCTTATACTTCATAAAGAGTACCTTATGTTTTGACCTATAATAAAATTCCCTTTTATACTCTTGACTATTTGTTAGCGGCAGTTAGGGCTTAATAAACGCCACCCTAAGTTTTGTGAAATACTTATTTACAGGAAAATGCACACACACACACATATATTATATATGGTATGGAATACCATGGGTCAATGGCTTTCCAAAACCATGGGATGGTAAATCTTCAAAAATAAAATATTCACTTTTCCTCTTCTTTGAAACTTTTTCCTTTAAATTATTTTTTTCTCACTTTTTAAATGAAAATTAACTTAACTAATGCCAAATCTGGAATATTTCTTTCAAACTTCTTGGTGTGCACTTATACTTCTTCATGTGCCCCTTAAGAAAAACCTTTTTTTTTTTGGTGTAGAATGGTTTTTTTAATTTCGCTGAAATGTGTAGAATACTTGATTTATAAATGGCCAATGGCCAATATGAGGTCGAAGACCTAGTTTTAGAGAAACTCTTTTTGTGCCCAAAATTTGGATCGAGACGAAGCTATGATACCACTATGGTGAACCAACCTGGTTCACTATGTAAATATCCAAAATACTTGGAATATAAAGATATTCATAAGGACAATAAATTATATATAAATGTATATGAAAATATGAGATGATGAGATACAATAAGAATGAGGGCCTTATATACCCATGCAAGGGTGCCCTTCCATGAAGAGACGTGACCTTTCATTGGGAAGGTGTCTCTTCATTAATTATTCGTTAACTATTATAATGCATTTATTTTTATTATCATATATTATGTTCATAACAACCCCGTGAACCCAGGAAACACTTCTCTTTCAAAAAGAAGGATAATTAGTTAATGGAAGATTATATAGACACTGGGATTGGAAATTATGCTATCCTAGACATGGAACATAGTGAAAGCAAGTTCAATATATGGAGAATCAAGAGTATCTGTTTGAAGGTTATTAGAGGATTCAATGGAGCTTGTTCAAGCTCTGGGAGTGGAGTTGGAATTGTCCTTGTAAGTCCAGGTAAGATTATGCATCCACATGCTATCAGACTTGAATTTGCATGTAATAATAATTAATCAAGTCACCCAAAGGTATAAGATCAAGAAGGAAAGACTTAAGTTATATTTCAAAAGAGTTAACGAATTGATGGAATCTTTCGGCTCTTTCAACATTCCCTTCATTCCAAGGGACAAGAATTAGAAGGCAAATTCATTGGATTTGGTGGCTTCATTGTCAAACCCAGATGATATACAAAGCAAAACATATTTTCAAGTAGAAAGAGTATTCTGACCTTATGTACCTGATAACTTGGAATATTTTCAAGTGTTTGAGATTTATGAACAGTTGGAAATTTTTTTGTTGAACGATGATGATGATGATGAAGACAATCACATTTGTGTTGTCCCAAAAGATTATATTCAATCCGAGTCCCTTTTTACGAAAGATGATCATGCTAAGAATCTCCTGGAAGAAATTTCACTCCAAAATGTTCAAGAAACAAGAAATATCAATATTGGAACTGAAAGTTCCCCAAAATATGTCAACTTGGGAGTTGATTGCACCATTGAGGAAGTTGATCAATATGTTGCATTGTTTAAAGAATATCTTGATGTGTTCACATGGACCTATGATAATTTGAAATCTTATGATAAAACAATATTTCAACATATCATTACTTTGAGAGAAGAAGCAAAGTCAGTTAAGAAAAAAATAAGGATGATGAACCCAAAATTAAAACCTCTGGTAAAGGTTGAATTAGAAAAATTAAAGAAGGCTGGAATAATATATCCCACCAGGTATTCTGATTGGCTTTCAAACCTTGTGATAGTAAGAAAGAAGACCGGGGAGATTCAGATGTGTGTATATTTCAGGGATCTTAACAAGGAAAGTATAAAGGATAATTATCCTTTACCTAACATGGATTTTCTTCTTTAGCAAGTCACAGGATTAGCCCGCATGTCCATGTTAGATGGTTTTTCTGGATATAATCAAGTCTTGTTTGCTGAGGAAGATAGAGAAAAGACAACATTCATAACACCTTGGGAGACATATGCATATGCTAGGATGCCCTTTGGTTTGAAAAATGCAGGAGCCACATTTCATAGGGCCATGGATCACGCATCTAGTGAGTTGATAGGAAAATTCATGGCAGATTATCAGGATGACTTGACAGTGCATTAAAAAACAAGGGGTGATCATATCCATCACTTGAGAAATTTTTTTGATAGATGCAGATTATATGGTGTTTCCCTAAACCCAAAGAAATGTTATTCGATGTAACTCAAAGAAAACTGTTGGGTCATATTGTCTGCAAGGAAGGGATTTATATAGATCCAGAAAGATTTAAAGCTATAAATGAACTCAACGCCCCATCATCTAAGAAAGGAGTTCAAACGTTTTTTGGCAAGATGAACTTTGTGTGAATATTTTTTCTTGACTATGCAAGTATTGTGAAGTCGATCAATTTATTGTTGAAAAAGGAGCAAAGGTTTGAATGGACAATGGATACACAACAAACTTTCAATAATATCAAAAGGGAAATCACCACAAATCTAGTCCTCATTAGCCCATATTTTCAAAGGGATTTCATCATCTATTCATTCGCTATAGAAACAATTGTTGCATCTATTCTTACTCAGAGGAATACCAAGGGTGAAGAACTCCCAATCAGTTTCATGAGAAAAACCCTTCATGATTATGAATTGAGGTATTCAGAGCTGGAAAAGCAAGCTCTGGATCTTGTGAAAGCGGTGGTGCACTTTTGGACGTACATACTAAATTCTCATGTCATTGCTTATGTTCCATCCTCGCCAATAAAGATGCTTTTGAATCAACAATTGAGAGAAGGAAAATGGGTGTTGGCCCTTGACCAAGCTTTGGGAGATCCTTGGTCAAGTTTGACCTATTTTGGGACTTCGACAACCTATCGAAGGAGGAGCACAAGCCAAAGCAAAGATCGCGGGATCTCAACCCCTTTTTGGGTCCTTTTTGGGATTTGGGATTATGTAACGGGTATGGGATGTCGACCCATGGGTTTACCCATGCTTAGGCCAATTTTGTAAAGTATAAATAGATGTCTAGGCAATGTAAGAAGGAGGCAGTTACGAATGGCTAAGTGCTATATCTATGTGATTAAAGGATTGTAAGTGCTTTGTGCATACTATGTGAGACTTGCAGAGCTAAGTGAAAGTTATTGTAAGAGGTTGTGGAAGGCTGCGTGCTTAGATATACTCAGGGAAGGAGGATCTAGCGGGCCGCGCAGATCTCTTGACCTATGCGGAGTAGGGTTTTGAGGCTCTGTGTATGTAACCTATTGAAGAAGATAATAAATAAGAAGAGTTGGTGGACATAGCCCCAGGGTGGGGGTGAACCACGTATATGCCGTGTTGCTCTGCTTTGTGCAATGTGTTTATGTGTTTATGTCCTTACTTGCTAAGTGCTTTGATATAGATAGATAGATCTGATTATTCTTTGTGCTAATGATGTATATGGATGTTATATCTGACTTATATGAATGTGCTTAATGCTTGAATCCGCTAGATCTAATCTGTTCTGTCGTTCTAAGTGCTGCTAGATGCTAGATCTGGTCGACCACTACATTGTACTGTGATTAGGGTTTAACTGCACTGTAACTAAGAATTGAATATTGATAAATATAACTGCTAAGTGCTCAGTTAAGTGTTACAATCATAGATCCGTGTCCCAGCTAAGGCTGCAGACATCTGAGTCCTGCAACCACCCTTGCCTTTACCTTGGGTGAGAATTCATCTGCTTCGCAGGTGTTTCCGAAAGGGTCGGTAGTTAGGGTTTTGTTGGAGCGTTGTTGTAGCGTTGAACCCTGGGTCTACCCCTGTTCCAACAAATGGTTCTGTTGCTGGGACCTGAAACTGTGATTTTTGGGAACTAAGGAAGAAGCTTTGTGTAAAGATCTGTCCTAAAATTGTGAAAGCTCTGTGCATAGATCTGTTGCCCTTGTGCGCAATACTCTACCTATTTTGTGAAGCTCTGTGCTAAAGAAAAGAAGTCTGATCTAAAGAAAATAAGTCAGATTTGAAGAAAAGAGGTAAGATCTGTAAGCTATGTGCTCTGATAAAGGTAAGAATATTGAAAATTTCTAGATCTCAAAGCTTTGTGCTCTATAGAAGTAAGATAAGTGGAAATTTTTGTTTCAAAAGTATGGATTTAGGTATGTTTGATAGATTCTGTCTTAGCTTGAAAACTAGGGCATTAATAGATGAAAGAGGATTTGATATGAGTAGATCTGATAAGAATAGTGAAAAATATGTTATACCTATGCATAGAAAGAATGTTTGGACTAACAAGTGGATGAAGGATAGTAGAAATAAATTTTTGCAAGTTAGCTACTATGACCCTAGCGTGCAATATAGAAAGAGCTGGAAATCATTTAAAAGAAAGAGAGGATTAACCCTCTTGAGTGTCATACTTTTATGCTTCCAAGTGAGAAGAAAGAGAACATTTAAAAGAGACCTGCCTTCAAACCAATCAATCACAACCTTCAAATCCCCTCCATCATAAGTTCTGGTAAATGTAAATGAGCAACAAAGGTAAATAAACTCCACAGTCCCAGTAATTCTACCCTGATATTTCTACCTTTGAAAACGATACCAAAAATGATTAAAACACCTCTTCTTATCTTATCCCTCACAAATAGCATTCAAGTCTAACTTAATAATTCACCATTTATCCATTAGAATCGATTTCAAACCATTTGGATTCAAAAAATCCTGATCTGGGCAAAAACATTAGCTTGCTGCCCTATAACAGTTTTGCAAAGCATTTTCTGACATCTGATCTTGTGGGGCGATTTAAACTGTCTTCCCGAGCTTCAAATACAAATATGATTGCATCACTAGAAATATTATGATCTGTAGTTAAAAATCGACTATTTGAACGTGCAAAACGGACATTCCACGACTGAGAAAATTGATTTTTCACAAAAGCATTTTTTTCTGGAAATTCTGACTTTCGGTGGTTAACTAGCCCGAAATTTAGCCTGTTAAACATCGGAAAGCTCTGCTTTTGGTGTTTAAACGAACCATTTTTTAGCCTGCCTTAACCACTGAAACCTGAAATTTGAAATTTTGAATGCCAAGACGAAATCAAATGATTTTTCCAAGTTTGTATTTGAAAAGCAGACCATCTAATGCACCCAAAAAAATTTTGAAATGAAATTTTGGACCTGTTCTTATTTCCTAAAGATTACCAAAATGACGGTGCTATTTTGGGAGATAACATCTAGCTCCAGCTGGGATGGAGACCTCCCTGCGAGGTTTCCAAGAACCTAGTAGTTTTAGTATCCTTTTCTGTTGGGCATGGAGTCATCTGGCTGCCTTTGGCATTGGGCATGGAGTCAATTAGCCTATGAAACCAATCTCTGAAAGCTCTCAAGCTCTGTGCAACTGGTCTTTGAATACCTTCAAAACATGCCTTTATTCAACCAATGTTAACTACTATTTCTACTGCAATCTGGAAATGCTCAGGCAATGAGCTTATTTCCTACTCCTACACTAACCAGCTCTGCCATTTGTTAAGTGAATGCTGATTTCCATAGAAGCCATCCAAGCAATTTAAACACTGAAGTAATCTCATCTTGATCACTGATCAGTAAATGATGTCTGGAAAGTAACAATCGTAATAAGAACTCCTTTCGAAAATCATACTTGCCTGAAAACATGGGCGAGCTGAAGAAAACTGAAACTTTCAAGTCCTCTGAAAAGTATAACTCCATGAAGGCTGCCACTGGATCCTTGTAAAGAAGATAAGAAACATGTTGCTCCTCGAGAAACAATTGCACATCTATGGCAGCCTCTTGTTCAGCCATGACTGTTCCTCTGCAAGAAGATTGATCATCTTCTTGTCCTCTTGAAATGAGATCTTTTTTATCAATCATAATAATTTTTTCTTCGGAAAAGTGCTTAGAAGATGATGATACATCAATGTTTAAGTCATGTGAATAACAATCAACAAAAAATATATAATTGTTCATGAAATCATCAGTCATAATAGGCTCTTCTTGATTTACAAACTGATCATAATCTTCACATGCATACCTGTCTCTGGAATATTCAGCGCACACTGAAAAGTCTGACCCTCAAACTGAATTGAACTTACATGTTGGCTGCTGTCCCAAATCTGCTCCAACCTCATTTCTCTCCTACTCAACCATGGCTGTTCCTTTGCTGGAAAACTGATCACCTTCTTGTTCCCTGTCTCTAGAATATTTTGCCAATGTTGACGAATTCAGATCCGAATCTGAAATAAGCTCGTATGCTTTCTGTTGTTCTAAATCTGCTTCACACTCATTACCTTCCTGCTAAAAATGTGAACCATACTGACATTTTTTTTCTCATGTGCAAGCAAATTTTCAAAGTCAACCTGCTGTTGGATCCTCATGGAAGCCCGAATATTCTCCTCCACCTCTTGAGCGTCTTCAAACAAGTTCCCTAATGATGAAGACTTCCTTTCAAGCAAGAGAAGGACAAGTTCATTATGTTGAGCCATAAGATAGTATACCATGGCAACAATCTCAGTAGGCCGAATCTCTAATGGGATGTCATAATAAACACAGTAAAACCTTCTATTGAAAACAGACAAGGCTTCATACTGTTCTCGTTTCAAAGCAGAGAAATCAGCGAGGTAAGAATCTAAAGATTTGTATTCGCCCCAATACTTCATGAAAAAATTAGAGAACTCAATCCAAGAGCCAATTGAATCAACTCTCAGACCCTTAAACCATATAGCAACATCTTTGATCAAAGATTTTGAAAACATTCTCATGATCACATCTTCATGCGCAATTGAAAAATTATCAACAAAATCCAAAAAGGATTCGGCATGCCCCTCGGCTGAAGCTTGATTCTCTCCGGAAAACAAAGGGAGATATTCATAACAGTCATCAAGATAAGGATGAAGAAGATGGGGTAGCTGTAAAGGTTTGAACATCTTCATCYGGATCTTAACTTGAAAAGCTGTGGGCTGATCATGAGAGATGGTAAGTTGTTGATCAGGTTCAGAAATTATGGCCAGAGGGGCTGAGATCTGGACAGGTTTTGAAACAAGTTCAACCTCCTCAAGGTTGTATGAATGCTCAGATTCAGAGTTAATATGAATGCAGATCTCGTCTTTAGGAATAGGCTGAGGTAAAGATATAGAATCTACGTCTACAATGCAGGGCTGCTGGGTCTCCTCTTCTAAAGACGGATATATACAAGAAGGATGATGATTTTCTGAATATACAAAGCAGAAAATAATTCTCCTTACACACGAAGGGAAAAGCACGAAAGAGTTGATAAATAAATACAACAGTTCACGAAGCAGGCTAATGTTCTGGTACCTGGATTTGAAATTTAACTCCTTCATCTTTTGTCAACCGGATCCTCCCCAGTGGAGTCTTTAATCGTGGAGTCGCCAGATAGAAGATTACAACCAAGTAAATGTCCAAGCTTTGTCTATCATCAAAGCTGGATCTGTGTCGTGTCCCAAGGAAGCTGAGCTTCAATCCCCTCTCCCCGGCAACGATGCCAATTTGTTATCACTCCAGGAAACTCTCCTAGGCTGTAAGTCAGAGATGCCTGGTAACTCAATCTTTTTAGGAACTATTTTCTCAATAATGTGTTGGGGTTTTGGATCAAGATGAACATATGAAACTCTGAGTTATATTCTCAAGATAGTCTTAACTATAATCATGCAACACAAGGCCTTCAAGAGCTATTGTCAGATAGGTTTGAATAACAGGTGGATGAGAAAACTAATCAATCAATCAGAACATATATAACACCATATATATATGATGGGTCAACAAACTAGCCAAGGATGCTTGTGATTCTTGCTTAATAACCAAAAGTAAGATGACAGTTACCAGGGTCATTAAACAGAGACAAAATATAATTCCACTCATAAGCATAGAGATAGATAAAAGAAGGTCCGACAGTAACAAAGAAAGAAGCTTGTTGGCTGATATATTAAAGAAAGTGTCTTGTTACAAAACAGTAGCATCTAGAGCTCAAAATCCAACCCCTTGTTCTCCAAATGTCTTTGGATTTATAGCCTTACAAGATGAAATCTAGATCCTTGAAAGATGGATCAGATTTGCTAAAAATAGTCAAACCAAACAAGTGTAGGATGAGATCCTCTAAAAATGGATCTGGAATTCTAAAAATGGAAAATCAATTCAAAATAGGAAAAGATCATATCTAAAGAGTCAAACTATATCTTGATAGCCTCCATATCCTCCAAACTCTTTGACAGATGTAGAAAGCCTTCCAAGGCTGATGAATCACCATAAGAAATTCGAATTTGCCTCCTTTGGCAAAAAGACAGTTTTTCTGCTCATTAACTAGTTCACCATTTTCACTTTTCCACCTTCTTAACCATCAAATACATCAAGATAAAACCTAAAACCTGATGTATTTAATTATTATGCATCTTTAGAAACCAACCTCAAAAGATTTGGTTGAGAAAAAATGAAATCTGGGCAAAAATATTAGCTTGCTGCCCTGTAATAGGTTTCAGTGGTTAAGGGCATAAAAATCTGGGCCTGTTAACCACCAAAAAGCTCAGCTTCTGAAAATGTTTAAGATTGACAAAAATGATTACCCTGTCGATTTGCTGAAAGTTCAGTGACTTTTTGGTGATGCTGCTCCTCTTTGTACAAAGCTAGAAACTTCAGTTTGCTGTGTAAGAGGTCCTGTTTCCTTTATGTCTGTTAGATTGGTTGTCCCATTGCTAGCTTGAACATTTTCTATCATGCTTTAATCTACCATGTGGACATGAGTTTGACACTGGAGATAGCAGAGACTCATTGGGTTTATGGCACTAAAAATCTCCACTGAATGATGACATTCGACCAAGGGATGCCAAACTGTATGAAGGTGAAAGCACAGACAATTGCAAGAATGAGTTGCCATGGCTTTGAGGATCTGTTGCAGCTTGCTGCACTTGTGTTGTCACCTGAAGTAGCTGAGTATTGATTGACAACTGCGTTTGATGATGAGAATGACCCTGCAATGAAATATTAATCTGCATCTGTGTGACCATGTGTGAAGGAACAAAAGGCTTTGAATCTACCACCCCTGGCAATGTGATCTCAGAAGAAAACAAATCATCAAGATTCGATGGGTTAATGTTGTTAAGACCATAAGTTCTATATTTTCCAGAGGTGCTCCCATTCCCAAAATACAAACATGTGAATTCAATCTGACTAGAGAAAGTAAGTCTAAAATACAAACAAAGAACCACAAGTAGACAAAACTTGACTGTGATATTCTTCAAACTTCAAAGTGCAACCACTCTATACTATTTCCAATTGCTTCCTTTGAAAGAGAATCTGCCATGGAGTTGAATTGATGATGAACATGGAAGCTTTTTAACCATGAAAAATTCCTCTTGAGTGTCATACTTTTATGCTTCCAAGTGAGAAGAAAGAGAACATTTAAAAGAGACCTGCCTTCAAACCAATCAATCACAACCTTCAAATCCCCTCCATCATAAGTTCTGGTAAATGTAAATGAGCAGCAAAGGTAAATAAACTCCATAGTCCCAGTAATTCTACCCTGATATTTCTGCCTTTGAAAACGATACCAAAAATGATTAAAACACCTCTTCTTATCTTATCCCTCACAAATAGCATTCAAATCTAACTTGATAATTCACCATTTATCCATTAGAATCTATTTCAAACCATTCGGATTCAAAAAATCCTGATCTGGGCAAAAACATTAGCTTGCTGCCCTGTAACAGTTTTGCAAAGCATTTTCTGACATCTGATCTTGCGGGGTGATTTAGACTATCTTCCTGAGCTTCAAATCCAAATATGATTGCATCACTAGAAAGCTTATGATCTGTAGTTAAAAATCGACTATTTGAACATGCAAAATGGACATTCCACGGCTGAGAAAATTGATTTTTCGCAAAGGCATTTTTTTCTGGAAATTCTGACTTTCAGTGGTTAACTAGCCCGAAATTTAGCCTATTAACCATCAGAAAGCTCTACTTTTGGTGGTTAACGAACCGTTTTTTAGCTTGCCTTAACCACTGAAACCTGAAATTTGAAATTTTGAATGCCAAGACAAAATCAAATGATTTTTCCAAGTTTGTATTTGAAAAGCAGACCATCTAATGCACCCAAAAAAATTTTGAAATGAAATTTTGGACCTGTTCTTATTTCCTAAAGATTACCAAAATGACGGTGCTATTTTGGGAGATAACAGATCCCACACTTCGGAAGACATGAGGAAGTCAAGGCATGTGTCAAGCTACTACTGTCCTGTTACCATGATGGATACTTATGGCTAGACCGCTGCATTATAGTTGACCGAACGCTGATCCACAGGATCACAGGACTAAGTATGCAAGGACCTGACCCGCAAGACTTTTATCTAGGAAAAGTCGCGGATCACGCACTCCCACAAAAGATCAAGGATACATATGGCGACGTTGAGAAGGGAACAAGAGGCTACAAGGTAGCTTCTATCCAGAGTGGCGCAGTGTTCCTAGCATGTCAAATGATAGCTGTAAAGTTAGTAAGGAAGAACCAACCTACGCAGGTCACCGACTTTGTCATTGACCTCGCACAGAAGTGCGTGGAAGGCCTACAGATGAACTAGGTGAAGTACCTAGTTAACTAGTTGGAACTAGATTTCCTAGAAGCACAGGATCAGGGTTATGAATTTCATTTCATATGGCTCCTGGTCCTCATTGCATTGGTTGCCTGGGATATGCTGGAAGGAGCGACCTTCCTCGACATAGAGCTGTTCAAACTGCTTGCCGCGAAGTTCGCTACCCTGTGGTATTCAACTGATATGAACAAATATTGGTAGTCAAATGCTGTGTTCCATAGATACTACCTCCAGCTAAAGCGAGCCATCGAAGCCGAGCCTCGCATGACTCCAAACACATTACAAAGGTTCCGACCACTAATGAAGTTCAACACAGATCGACACTTTATCTACATTACAACGTGAGCAGATGAACATAAAGAGCAGCTCCAGTCATATTATAAGATTACCGAAGAAGACCTTGAGGAAATCACTAAGGAATGGTCCGCTGACCTCCTTATCCCCGCCAACCCCGTAGAGATATATGATATTGACAGCCCAAAATACACTCATAAAGAGCATAATACACCCGAAACCAGCAGACAGAAGAAGACTGAGGAGGTCCAAAACTTAAGCAACACCTCAGTGAAGACCGCGTCCATGTCACCTGACCAAGGGGTTGGTGATGAAGTAGAAGCTGAACAAAAGCCCAACGAAGTAACACCGCCTAGAGATGAGGTTGACCCCTTGAAGAAGAGGAAGGTTTCCCCCTCGAAACCTTCTTCTGGGAAGAAATCGAAAGCCACCATCACCAAGATGCAGACTATACTCACCTCCGATGAATTTGACTTCATCATAGCAGCTCTGAATGATGATTCATTGGAGATAGCAGAGAAACAAGGAGTGAAGCAGGAAAAAATGTATGATAGGATTGAATTCGAACTCCGAGGGGTACAACAGGCTTTTCAGTCCAGCCGCATAGTCTCCACTGCACCTCTGCCATCGGGAGAACCAGAGTTGGGAGATGAGCCAACCCAACTCCACCGAATAGCTGAGACAATCGAAGCTTGCCTTTACGAGCACAAGAGGAAACAGAAAAAGCCACCCAGGCTTTAGCGCAAGTACAAGGAGTACTTGTAGAGCAACGCCAAGTTGTAGAACAGGAAAAGATTTCTCTCCAAGCAGAGTTCGATGAAGAAAAAACACAGATATAGCAAGGAAAAGAACAATTGCTTGTGGAGCAACTTGAAGTGAAAGAAGTGGTCAGCAAAGCACTTCGCTCTGTGATAGTCATAGAAATAAAGGCAGAGGACCAAGTCAAGTAGCAAGTAGAGCATCTCACAGAAGTTATCCATCAACTACAACAACACATAACAGACTTAGAGCTCCGCGCAGTGCCCGAGACTCCACAGGATGTAAGGGATCAAAGAGAAGCAACTGCTCGAAGCACAGTTGAAAGAATAAAATCCCTTGCTATGGAATGTAAGAAACTTACTGATCGTAGTTCCCAGACCTACGAGCAACTCATTGAGAATCTAGAACTGAAGACACTAGAGTCGCAGCTCCAAGAGGTGAAGTATTAAGCCAAAATGATATAGGCGCAACTGAAGCCCCTGTTAGCTGTGGAAAGAATGAAGCGCTCCCAAGAGCAACGCACTGCCCAACAACAGATCCACACTATCCAAAGTAGAGTTATGGAAGTAACTCAGAGGCTCAAACCTGTACACGATAAGGCCTACCAATTGTTCACAGAGGTCAAAGGTCGAGGATAAGAACTGGAGCAGGTTGTCACTACAACTGAATAACACCTAGAGGGACCTGTGAACGAGGTAGTCATCCAAGAGTTCGCTGCACAAGAGGCCATGGTACAACAACAAGTTGAAGCAGCTCGAGCCAAGATTAAGGCTTTCAAAGAAGAACTACCCAGATGAGAGTGACTCGAGATGAGTCACAGGTGAGTGTTGGGGGCCTATTGGCCCTTGACCAAGATTTGGGAGATCCTTGGTCAAGTTTGACCTATTTTGGGACTTCGACAGCCTGTCGAAGGAGGAGCGCAAGATGAAGCAAATATCGCGGGATCTCGGCCCGTTTTTGGGTCCTTTTTGGGATTTGGGATTATGTAATGGGTATGGGATGTCGGCCCATGGGTTTACCCCATGTTTAGGCCTATTTTGTAAAGTATAAATAGATGTCTAGGAAATGTAAGAAGGAGGCAGTCACAAATGGATAAGTGATAGATATATGTGATTGAAGGATTGTAAGTGCTTTGTGCATACTGTGTGAGACTTGCAGAGCTAAGTGCAAGTTATTGTAAGAGGCTGTGGAAGGCTACGTGCTTAGATCTACTCGGGGAAGGAGGATCTAGCGAGTTGCGCAAACATCCTGTCCTATGCGGAGTAGGGTTTTGAGTCTCTATGCATGTAACCTATTTAAAAATATAATAAATAAGAAGAGTTGGTGGACGTAGCCCCAGGTGGGGGTGAACCACATATATGCTATGTTGCTCTTCTTTGTGCAATGTGTTGATGTGTTTGTGTCCTTACTTGCTAAGTGCTTTGATATAGATAGATAGATCTGATTATGCTTTGTGCTAATGATGCATATGGATGTTAGATCTGACTTATATGAATGTGCTTAGTGCTTGAATCCTCTAGATCTGATCTGTTCCATCGTGCTAAGTGCTGCTAAATGCCAGATCTGGTCAACCACTGTGCTGTACTGTGATTAGGGTTTAACTATGCTGTAAATAAGAACTGAATATTGATAAATATAATTGCTAAGTGCTCTGTTAAGTGTTACAATCACAGATCAATGTCCCAGCTAAGGCTATAGACATTTGAGTCTTGTAACGACCCCAGCCTCTACCTCGGGTGAGACTTCATTGGCTTCACAGATGTTGCCTAAAGGGTTGGTAGTTAGGGTTTTGTTGGTGCGATGTTGTAGCGTTGAACCCTGGGTCTTACCCTGTGCCAACAATGGGCTAACTGACTGGAGAAGATCCAAGAAGGTTGTCAAAGGACATGGTTTATGTAATCTCATCACAAATAACAATTCTATGGATGGAATGATTTCAATGTCAGTGGGAGAACCATTGGCCGATTCAGAATGGTATGGAAACATTGTATTCTACTTGAGGTCTAAGCAGTTTCCAGTCACCATGAACCCTAAAGAGAGGAGAAGATTGAAGACAAAGTCAAATCGATATGTTTTGATTGCCGATATACTGTTCAGAAGGAACTATGATGGTATATTATTGAGATGTGTTGATGAAAACAAAGCCCAAGAACTAATGAGGGAATTCCATGAAGGAATATGTGGTGGGAATTTTGTACCCATGACCACTTCCCATAAGCTAATAAGAGCTAGATTTTATTGGCCATCAATTTTTAGAGACTCATATGAAAAAATAAGGAAGTGTGTATCTTTCCAACAATTTTCAGGGAAAATGAACAAATCTGCGATGTCGTTACAACCTATAACTATAGAACAACCATTCTCCCAATGGGGACTTGATGTTGTCGGGCCAATAAATCCAAAGTCAAGCAAGGGACATATGTACATTCTCATCACTACAGATTATTTTACGAAGTGACTAGAAGCAGTGGAATTAAAAGAGTTTGATTTTAAATAATTAATTAAGTTCCTCAAAGATAATATTTTGTCAAGATTCAGTGTCCTAGACAAATTTATCACTGATAATGGTTCAATTTTCATTGGTTCAAAATTTACAGAATTTTGTGGAGGATATGGAATTATTATGGGGTAATCATCGAATTATTATCCACAAGGAAATGGTCTTGTAGAATCCATAAATAAGACCGTCATTTAGATATTGAAGAAAACTATTGACAAGAACCAAAGGAATTGACATCTGAAGCTGACTGATGCGTTGTGGGCAAGAAGAACGACTCCAAAATACAACATTTGGATGTTTTCGTATACATTGGTTTATGGTAAAGAAGCAAAAATGCCAATCAACCTTGAACTCAATGCTTTGCCTTTTGTGGTTAATACAAAAAATGCAGAAGATAGTTCACCTATCCAAACAAGGATCAACCATTTGTTGAAATTGGAGGAAGAATGAAGTAAATCCCCGCATAGAACTTCTCAGAGACAACAAGGTATCAAAATATATTTTGACTAGAATACAATTGTAAAGAATTTTCAGAAGGTAGAACTGGTGTTACTCTGGAACAAAGCCAAGAAGAAACCATCGATGCATACAAAGTTCAAAGCACTATGGATTGGACCATACATCGTCGATAAGATCCTATAAATGGGCAACATTTGAAAGGTTTATTCACCTAAAACTTTCTCATTTCCTTGTACATAAATTTGATTTTTCATTTAGTTAGTTTGTATATTCTTACCTTGACTCCATATCCCAATGGATGGAAGTGCCTAGTCATAAAGGTTCTAGATTCTTGACAACCCATAGGGGGTTATCATCCCACAGTTGGAGCCAGTTGTTGAGATCAATTCCCGCTTCCAAAATTTCCCTCCCTTTTCTATCTTCCCAATTTATTTTTTCCATTTATTTTCCCTCTAATCTACCTACCCTCATTCCCCTTTTCTTTTATCCCTTTTCTGTTCCCTTTCTATTTACCATACTTTGTCGTTTTTAAAAAAATGACGGGTTCACGGGATGGAGGACTCGTGGGTAGTCATCTCCATCCATGTTCATATAACATGAGTCATCCCAACCACCCTATTATAATAGAATTAACCATTTTTGCAACCACGTGTTCATGGGTTCAAGCTTTCATCTTCTAGGTTCCACAATATCCATTTTTCACCCAAAGACCTGTGATCTACATTATGACCATTGGACTTTTCACGTGTATCGAGCCCCTAAGTATTTTATTTCTCCTTTATCCAAGTTCGACCGACCGCCGTGCAATACTTATCCTATTTTCGATCGTTTGCAACTGCGGGTTCCCAGGTTGGCGGGTTCACAAAAAATCCCCAAATTCAAATTGCTCTTGTCTGTCCCCACCATCTTCGTGCTTTTCCCAATATGAATTTAGTATGGTTTAATGATTATAACTGATCATGCATGCTTCATAAATATCATCATTAATAAGCGATGGGATCAAGAAGATTTTTTTATTAAATTGCATTAAAACACAATTTTCCAAGGGTTTTATTATTGTTATATCTCCGAAAGGATTCATTGCAAGTTATTATCCAGTTGAAAGAACACTCTCGTCAACATATGGCAGCAAAAACTATACAACAACAACTAGACAATAGTTCTGTGGTGATACCTTAAATATATTTGGTCGTGAAGACCAAAAATTTCAATGGTCCAGAGCATACTCATATTACTCATATCCTCCTGCACATAAAGATATAACATGGACATCCATAATTTCTCGTGTAGGTTGTGTCCCTAAGGTATTCGACTACAAAGAACTGGTTGCATGGTGTGTTGAGAAGTACACATCGAGTCAGCGAATTATACAACTTCAATATCATTCCCCCATCTCTCTTTCACCACAAGTGTTTTGTAAGATGTTGAAGCTCCCTGAGCCAACACTTACCTTCAAAGGAGAGTGTTCGTGCTCTTTTCGTCAATGTGTGAGCAAAAAGTGAGCACTTACATGCCTAGTTGGGCTCTGCTAGTCATGACAGCTGTAATGCAAAAGGTTAGAAAGAAAACAATAAAGCTATTAACAAGAATTAAGCAAAAACTAAATAACAACATGAGCATAAAAACAAAAACTAAAAACAAGTGACAATGGAACAAGATCACCAATAGATAGGCTGGTCTGATTAGTGAAATCCAAAGATACACAAAGGGGAAAGAGGACTTGGGTCCCTTCCTTCTCCAATGGAAGGTTCTTGAGGCCCTCAAGTATATGCTCTCCTTACAATGAAAGGTGAAAATATGAGTGAAAGAACTCAAAGCTTCTCCACTCTAATGAGAGATGGAAAGCTTATGAAATAGTGTTGATAATGACTATTGCTAATAAGTGAGTCTCTAACAATCCCAACAGCATAACATTACAATGAATTCCTTGAAGAAATGATTGTCATTCATGGATTTTATAGCCAAGCTTTGAGCTATTATGCAACCCCTTTTGAATGTGAAAAGAGGCCCTTTAGGGCACCATTAGGTCTTTGACCAGC
>JASDQU010098054.1:0-21471 GCA_032191745.1 Picea mariana | reverse complement strand
GAACTCAAAGCTTCTCCACTCTAATGAGAGATGGAAAGCTTATGAAATGGTGTTGATAATGACTATTGCTAAAGAGTGAGTCTCTAACAATCCCAACAGCATAACATTACAATGAATTCCTTGAAGAAATGATGGTCATTCATGGATTTTTATAGCCAAGCTTTGAGCTATTATGAAACCCCTTTTGAATGTGAAAATAGGCCCTTTAGGGCACCATTAGGTCTTTGACCAGCCTCCCCACGCAGATTGAGCTCGGATTTGATGTCAAATCGACTTGGGAGCTGATCCAATAGTGGTTGAGAGGCCGACCAGTTTCATAAATGCGCCGTTTGGCAGGCGCGCGGGTTTTGCACCCCACAGCCGCGCTTATGCGCTCGATATACGATGATGTTGCACGCATGCGCGCGTTCTCAGTGGGTGCAATGCGCTTTTTAATTTTTTAGCCATTTTTGTATAGTTTTGGCTCTTTTGCTATGCTATGGAACTAATCCTTGTGCCATGAATGACTGTTTTTCTGTGCTGATGACGCGGAGTTCTTGTCGCCCTGTGCGGACGAAATTTCAGTGATAACAGAGAGGATTGCAAATATTTTCTGAAAAAACATGACAATGACTTGGATCTCTTACCTGAGTTCTTGGAGAATCCCATGGCTGCTCTAGAGACATAACTAGGATGTAGTTCGGCTCTTTTAAAAAGCCCTTTTGGGAAATCGCTTGGTTGCTCACCAAATTGATAGGTCAAGAAAGCACCGCCACCATTTCTCACATGAATATTTATGTTTTATATTTTACAGTTAAAGAGAAAACTATCTTTGATTGGGGAAAACTGATTTCCATTGAAATCTCCTCCCAATTGTCACATTACAAAAGGGACAAGAAATTCTTTATGGCTTCTTATTTGGTATTTACGATAGTATATTGCTGTTAGTTTCCAAAATTGACTATCTGTAAGAGGGTGAACTATGAAGTTGATCTGGTTACCTTCTGGTATCAATCATTGTGGAGACACAAGATTTCTTTGCATTTTTACAAAGTTTACAATGACTTCGTTTCAGTTTTTAAAGGACTGTTATTTGGTAAAAATATCCCCAGGATATCAGACCAGGCTAATAAATTCTTGGAGAAAAAGGGAACATTAGAGCAGATGGAAAATCACAGTGTTATCAAGATCTTCTGTTCCAAGGAAAATCCCTCTTTTTTTCCATACCATATATCTGATAAATTTTTTATCATAGAAGTGACAAGGAAATGCAATTTCTGGTTGCACTTTTTCCATGAAAAATGAAAAAATCAATTCATCTCCTTGCCTTGGAAAATTGGAGACTTTATATTCAAGAATATAAAAAAGATTGATGAGTTTGTGAATCACTTCAACAACGTAAATCTTAAATATGCTAAAAAGATAAAGGGGTTTGACCCTAATAAAATCTTCGTGGAACATATGTTGTGAGTAGGATTAAACAACTCATTCATTCATACTATTTTGAGTGAAGAAGAAGACAACAACCTAGGTGCTCCTGCACATAATGCTCGTGACTTGGAAATAATGCTTAGTACTAACGAGTTTTACAAGCAAAAAGGAAAGGGTCCAAGTGAGAAGAGTACCCAGTCTCTAGTTTTTACTCCTAAAACCACCACATCTCGAAGCAATGCTCCAATGACCCACCCAACTAGGAAAGTTACCAACAATAGTTTAAGTGACAGAGAAGAGAAGAATCCCACCCCCTCCCCGAAAAAATCGAGAGCTCACACAAGCTCCCTCTGAGAAAGAAGAGGAAGAATGTTGTGCAAGAAGAAGAAAACCCCATAGAAAATGATATCAACAACTTCTCTCTTGAAGACATGGAGCTCGAGGAAGATATTGAGAAAACGTTTACCACAATTGATCAATCGGGAAACACGGCCCATCAAAATTCATCATTAGAGATCATTCAGAATGAAACTTTCAGTGAAGAAGAGTCATTCTCTTTCCAAAGCGTTGTCTTCGACAAGGAATCTAAGAAGTTGATTATTGAAAAAGGTGATATGAAAAATAAGAAAGGAAAATCTCGTTCAAAGGTTGAACTAAAAGATTTGTGGCCTTCCCAAATTTCCAAAATTCACAAAGAAACTTGGGATTCTCGCGATGATTCCATTGGTGGTCTAGAAGCAGAAAACATGAAGTTGAAAGAAAGGATCCAAGAACTTAAAGACGCCTTAATGCCTCTTTCATTTCTTGCCAGTCCTTTGTCAATAGTCAGACCCACCACACCCGTTGTTAAATTGAAAGGATCTTCAATCCTTCTTACATCATCCATGAGCTATGTAGAAATAAATATTAAGAAAAGAATGGAATTGATCACAGAGGCATGTGAAGTTTCAAAAAACATTGTTTCAAAAGTCTCTAACATGATGAAAGTAAGGATAAGAGAGGAGGATCTGCCCTCCCCAAGTTGGATAAAGCAACTGAATGCGTGCTGGAAGGAAAAKATTAAAAATTTGAATAATATTGTTCAAGCATGCAGCCAAGCTAATTAAAAAGGGAAGAACTATTCAAGAGGCTCACAGAGATAGACCTAGCTGGAGGTACTAATGAAGTACAAGACCCTAAATTAATTCTCAACTCAATGTTCCTGACAAAGCAACAATTTGAYGAACAAGTTGAGATTTTTAAAGGGTTATCAGTTTAAAAGTTTTATGGTATACTTGAATATGATGAAGATGACATAGAAAATTGGCTAGTGGAATATTTCGTGAAGAACCAAGATATTGAGGAAGTAGTACATGGTATTTCCCTTGATTTAAGAGACTTTGAGGGTGAGTTATTCAACATCAAAATCCGACATGAGATAAACATGGCACTAATGAAAAATTATATTGAAGAATGGTTCAAGAAAGAAATCGACAAATTGACCAACGAGGGGCAAGAAACAGTTGAGACGATTCCTGTAACCGTTACTGAAGGCCATAAAAATATAGCAACAAGCAAATGAAGACACAAGAGATCATCATAGTAAGTTTATGATGATCACATATTTCTTTCTTTATCAATTATTTCATCAAGTTACTCCACTTCTTTGACTAGAAAGGTTTAAATGAAGTCTGATAACTTCTCTTTTTCTTCTTTCCAAGTCTTGCTATTCTTTTACCTCCCATCATCCTCCTTCTACAAGCTTATTTCTTGTTTGTATTTTCTTTATGGTCCGCGGGAGCCCCAATTCCAATCCTAAGGACAAACACATTTTAAATTTCAAAGAATATGTAACAGACTATATATGTTTTAGAAATTTCAAGAGAGTTATTTCAGGATCAATTTTGACTGTGCTTGGTAACTCTGAGTTTTGAGTATAAAGTATTTGAGATTGATCTATCATTATATTTATTTGAGCTTCCCATGTGTCCACTCTGTTAAATTTCTCTTATGTATTCAAATCATCTTCTTTTTATTTTATGTGATTATAAATACTTAGTTTAACTATGTTGGATGTGAGGAAATTTTGTCTATATTTCTTAAATGTATGAAGTGTGCGGTTCCTGGTAATTTTTCAGGAACTTTCTTTAAAAACAAAACAAAACATTTTCTTTCTTGTTATTTTTATATTTATTTGACTACCACGACAAACCTCTGCAAAGTCCCATATTTTGAAGATTTAGAGTTCAAAGAAATTTTTAAAGAGGAGTACCACCTCTATAAAAACGTAGGGGGATTTACATCCTTGTGAGGTTGTCGTTTCAGTCCTAACGAATTCAAGTGTTAACACAATGTTGAGGAAATAATATGAAATAATCTTACTCAATAATTTTAAGATCTTTCTTGGATAAGGCAAGATAGACGGGAATATCACCCTATGTTTATAGCCTCAAAATTTGTTTCCTAATTCACAAGAATCAGTTACAAGGGCTTGGGCTGGTTTTTTATAAATAAAAGATTCTTGTAAAATTCAACATTTTTATATAATTTTCTGAATATAACAGATGCAAAAGTAAATGTGGAGACAAAATAAAAAATACCAAGTCACATATTAACACAAATAAGACATAATAACAATCGCTTATTTCATTCCAAGAAATCAAAATACTTGTTCTCTTTACAAAAATTCTTGAGGGAGTTTGGACCAAAGTCAAACTTAGATGTCCTCGATGAAAACCATACAAAAGGATTTCTGACAGAAAGTAAAAATTTGAACTTTAAAAGCTAGATCATCTTTCCACAGATTCCTTCCCACTCAAYTCTGCACATTATCCTTTATTAGTCATGAAATTTAATTCATAAACAAACAAGTCTATACAGACTATCAAAGATATATCAACACCTTTGAAAACAAGTGTATGAATGATGTAATTCAACCTTRAATCTTGCTGTCTACAATAGGACCCTGCTGTCATAAAAGAGAATTAGGCTTTTAATGAATTAAAGAATGAATGAAAACTAAACTATCTTAATAAAACTCAAGAGCAGACCTTAGTATGCTTTCTCCTTCTATTCTCCACTTGTTCTTCCTTCTCTTTTTTCCTTTAAGCAATCAAAATTAGTTGAAGTAGTTCAACTACCTCTTTTAGTTAAGTTGACTAAAACTCAACTAACTTTTAGTTTAGGGGAGGAATTAAAATAATAATAATAAGGGTATTTAATAAATAATAACTAGTAGGTAGGACCCCTTGTGTCTCCCTTTAATTTCTTAACAAAAATAAACATAACTAGTCAATCAAACAAACACATCCCTCCTTGTGGCTCCCATCATCATTCTCATAATTTGAAAATCAAATATCAATGATATTTTAAACCATATCCAAAAAATATAATATCCAAAATATCCAAAAATAGTATGATGTCCAAAGACTTCAACAATCAACTGTTCTCAACAATCAATAATAAAATATACTCAAAAACCATATTTGCCACTTTGGGAGGAAATTTTCCCTTTGTTGTTGTTGTCTCCCTTGGACTTTTATGAATTATCCTTAGGCTGTGTGGAGTCTTTAGGCTTGATCTCATTGATAACATGAGAGCAATCATCTCTCAAGGGCATGTAGGATGAAACGGATTTGGCTGAATCACTTGGGGGAGAGGAGGGGGCAACAACAACTTTTCTGTTATCATGCGTGTGGTGGGATTCAGTTTTGAGTCTCTTGCTTGCGTGGGAAGACTGTATAGGTGAGTGTGCAGGGGGAATTTGGACATTTGGGTTGACTGGTGGAGGAGGAGAAGGTAGAGACAAATTGGGCCAGCCACGATTTTTGGAGATTGTTGGGTGAACAATCTCTTTCCATCCGTCATTTTCAGGGACTTCAGGTTGTAATGAGACATGAGGGGAGGCATGGATACCAGGGACATGCTGGGGTTGGAAGGGAGGCCTTTCTGGCCTAGGTTGGACTACCCCTTGTCCAATCCAATTCTAAAATCCAGCTTGGAAGAGTTGGTTTAAATCTTGTGGATCTACATCAAAATGTATCGAAAATCTAGGCCTTCTAGGGCCTCTGTTCCAATTACTTCTGCCCCTGTTATTTCGGCCATGGCTTCCTCTACTGAAGAAGCTCATCCTATATGCAAAATTTATTAGCAAATAGCTTCTTAAACAAACCATACATGACATCTCCTTTAATATGAAACAAAGTCTGGCTCAACAAACACATCATACCCATGTAATCCAATTCATAAAATTCATTTAATACTTGTCAATGAGCAGGGGGTGAATAAGGGTTCTGGGATTTTTGAGGGGGTTGTATCGAGCGGAAAGGTGATAAAATGAAAGGGAGTAAGAACATGATTACTGCTTAACAATTCATTAAACAATCAACTGTGTTATAATAACAAAATCATATCAACTGTGACCCATCTCTGTGTCATCCTTTAATTCCCATAATACATAGTGTCTATTTAATTTTAATTTAATTTTAAGGACATGGCGTGCAAAGTGAATATGGGATTGTGAGAGGATTCGTAATGAGCGAAAAAGTGAGAAAATGACAGGGGATGATAATGGATATTGTTCATAAAATAAATTAAATAATCAATAATCATAACTCTGTATTAGAATCAATCCAAAAAACACCACCATTCACTGTTTCTCAATTTTATACTAAAATGTCTGTTGTTCCAATAATTAACTTTCCCAAAATTTCTCAATTCATAACAATTTGTGCAATCATAACTTATAAAAAAACAACCTTTCCATTCAACAATCTTGTTTAACAAAGCGCTGATCCTTTCTTTCTTTTCTTTCCTTCTTTAAAAATAATAAAAAAAATGCACATCAATATTCTCGACATCCATCCCTGATAGTCCATAATGCATCATGATAACAATCAACATTCACTGTTTAACAATCGGGCCTAGTTAAAATATACACAGGTCTCTTTTTAAAACGTGAACAGACTTCGAAACATGCTTGATTATAGACAACCTTCATCATATCAATCACAAAACCTTGAAATGAAACAACAGTCAACCAAAACAATAAACCCCGAGCCTTATCTATGTGGGTATAAATTCCTTTTAAAACTATTGGTAATCTATATGATGATCGAATATAATATATGAAGTGAACATAAGAAACTACACACATGCATCATTTTTAAAACTGGGCATAACCCTAAGCGGGCCTAGCAAGAACCACATGAGTGTCTCCATATGCAATCAAAACCACGCTGGTAAAAACACAGTAAGTGAAACCATAATGAAAATAAGACATCTCTTGACTGTATACAAGTGCCTGTTCCATTTTTAATTGATCAACCAATTTTATCATAGAAGGATGAGAAAAAACCTCCATAACCATTTCACTGATACACCAATACTTGACAACCCAAAAGGTGCCCGAAGAGAGAAAAGAAAGTTGGAATCTAAATCGGGCTCTATCAAAAACAAATGCAGGGAGACAACAAGAGAGCGTTCATCTTTTAACAATAACACAAAGAGTTGATTGTCTTCCGAGACTTATCAACCACATGCAAAAATACCTTTCGAAAAAGACACATCAGTGAGCCACACAGTCTTCTTATTACTCCCATTCTCGGCAATAGAACCAATAATTAACCACCGAGGAGAGAAAATAAACGTAGGGTAAAATATCTAGTAAACATAGTGTGGTTAAAACTTGTAGAGGAGAGGCAAAATTTAATTGAACAATGGCAATTATTAAAAGAAAACACAGAGATATAACATCTCTATCCAATTACTTAAGATCCGAACAACCTGACAACAACACCAGTGAGGACGCATACATCCTTTTGACATAACTTCGAGGTACAACTTGTATCAATCCATAACCATACATTCATATATTAATGTTAGGGCCACCCAAGACTGGATCTTGGGATACTTCGGTGAAAAAATAGTAAGAACGGGCGAACGACCATGACTCGGGATTTGAAGAAAACACAACAACTATTAGCAATCCCTCTGCGACTGGTTAAGGGTTACAATAATGATTGTGAGGGAACGAAACAACCGACGGTAATACATAGAAGGAAACCCTCCATCATCAACATAGAGCGATATGTACCACTATTCAATTATTTTTCCACAAAGACCCATCACGATACTAAACTGACCAAGCAACCAGTCAATGCACAATTTAAAATACCCAATTCTTTTGCTTGCAATCCCAAACATTTTACAGTCATCATAGAGAGATATAACACACATCTAAACAGTCGAAATATCTCAAGAACACACAGAATCCAAGCATCACTAAACCATCATTTGTTCATACAACATAGAATACCTCATGGATCGAGAGAAAAAGAATCATACTTGTGGAAAAATGCTTAAATGGCGAGTTGGCCAAGCCTTCTTCCTTCCAAGAGCTTGAAATGCAGAGCTTCACAACCAACAGATCGAAAAATGAAACAAAGGAATAATGCTAGGGTGATGAACGATAGGGGAAGTATGGAGTGACGTGCAGTAAATGCACGTCGCTTCGATCACCTAGCCTATTCAATTCAAAGTATGAGACAACCCAAAAAGCATTACATTCACCAATCAATTAAACCATTTATTCAATGCCAAAACATTTGAAATCTGTGACGATATCCCTTGCATAGTGCGCCACCCGATATCATTTACACATTAACCCTTGCCATAACACATTGAATTGCTATATGCGCTCCATTCAAATTTAATGAAATTCACATAGTTCACTAACCAACAATAGCATAATAGTTAGGGCTAACACTAATATCTTTTAGCTTTTTCATTTGAACTCATATAGTCCTTTATCATAACTCAAACATAAAACTTCTTTACATTTAGGATTTTTTCATAGGTTTTTTTCTTGTTTTGATTATGATACCATTAAAATATTTCTTGCACATATGCGGCTAGGTGATCAATCATAAGGTTAAATCATAGCAATTGTAAATAACATGGTCCTCACAACCATAAAACTGTTTTGTATCACAAAAGGAATTCCACAAAAATGCATCATCCACATATTATCATGTCAAAATGAAACCAAGACTGCATCATCAATCAATGTAGGTGTTGTTCCTAAAGTCTGCACCTGACTGCTAAAGGGCAGAGCTAGCCCACCTCAAGTTTGGAATGGTTGGTTTCTTTTTAATTTTTTTGGTCAGATGGAGGGTTGGTTTACCAAGACAGTAACATGGTTGGGTTGGAAAATTGACGCAGAGGAGGGTTCTCCTTGGCTGGTGGCACACAAATGACAGACACGCGAAATAATAAAAAAAAATGGGAACAACAAACCACTCAATGAATAATCTACTGCAAGAAGTTTAATAATTAAAATATCATTTCAAGGCATTAAACATGTATATAAAAAAAAATTACTCCCTCAGGTTGTGATAAAAACAAATCTTCACCAAGCATTAGCTATTTTCACAGGGTGCATATCAATAAAGACAAGTTATACAATAACCGAAGAAAATGAAATGTACTTTGCACAAATAAAAATATGCATTCAAGATAAGATAAAAACACATGAAGATTTGAAGGAAACACTGTCATCAAGAGTATATTCACTAGTTAGAGAGATTTAGTTCATGCATAGAACGGATCCAACCAGTTTGATGTATTGCTATCCTTTCCCAAAAATCTCGACCCACAAAACATACATAAACTACATATTTATTAGGTTTGCAGAGGCTCTCGTCCAACTAGGACTGAGACTTAACTCTACATTAACAATCATAGAACAAATTATTAACTTGACTAAAACACTGCTGGAGTACAACATTGTATACTTCTTAATAAAAAAAAGAGTGTTTATTATCACACATAGAATACCACTTATTATGCTTTAAACTAAACATAGTCTTGAACTGAATAATTGAAAATTGACACTAGCGATGAAAGTGGACTGATGCGAGTGCTGGAACGAATTGAGACTGTGGAAAAAATTGATTCAGAGTGACGAAGTTGAGTTCTGCGTTGATCATGGCATGAACACGCGCTATTGGAGGCCATTGGAGACAACTGGATGTGTAGCGTGAAAATCTCCCGGAGTGACATGGTGACCTGACATCATTAAACACGTGATTGGAAAGTTTTCAAGGGTGGTTTGGGTCCACACCACTCTAACCCCCACAATCCACCACAAGCTTCCATGTACCTCTCCAACAATACCATGGTTTCGATTGCGGGACCGCTCAAGGATGTTAACATTTGATCATTTTCCGTCCCTGAAATGAAGTGTGGCCATCGATCATGTTTGTGATCTATGATTTGGGTGACCCTGCTTGTTTAGCGCCCTTGCTAAAGTTCTATCCAAATGCCATATTAGAAATCCCCTATTTGATTTAGAGATGGCATCAATTTCTTAGAGCTCGGAAGACTTTGAACGCAAAGCATGAATATCTCCCAAAGTGACTTTTTCCCGAAGTGACATGGCAGTCTCTTGTCACTTCGACACTTTAGAGTTTAGGAGATTTTGGATGCAAAGTTTGTATAAATCCTGGAATAGTATGGGCCTGGAATAACATGGCGACCTGAAATGAATGCCATGTGTCCTGACATATGAGTGCCATGTGTCTCAGGCGAATGAGTGCCATGTGTCTCTGAAACTTCAGGCTTTGGGAGTTTATGAATGTTGTGCTTGGAAATACCCCAAAGGACGATCTCCTGAATCTGACGTGGCGGCCTGATGTACGATTGCTAACATGTCATGGAAAGAAGGGTGACACATGTCACTTGAAATAGCATGGATGACAGACCTAAATATGCCTGAAATGAGTGCCACGTGTCTCAACAGATGAGCACCACATGTCAGCACCAAATGAATGCCACGTGTTTTTGGCTCTTCAAGGTTCATGATGTAAAGCATGGAAATATCCCGTAGTAGTACAGGCCCAGTTGACGTGGCAGTCTCTCGTTACTTTGACACTTCGGTGTTTGAGAGTTTCTGCATGTAAATCATGAAAATCTCTCGAAGTGATGATCTCGTGAAGTGATTAGCCAGTGCTTATAACTAATTAACTCAGGCTTAAGCCATGTTTAACATTAAATACTTCGGGAGTTCGACACTTCGACGATTGAAACAATGACAAGTTCAGACGCTTGAACGCCAAAGTCATGGAGTGACTTTCCTAATGCCTTATTTTAAACCCCACGTGATTCTAGACCCCCAAATGGATGAGATCCATTGATATGATCGACCTATTGGATCTTTACTGTTGAAAATTACCCTGTCTGTTTTGACAATCCAACCCCAAAAATGACTGCTCTGAATTGCTGCGTTTTTTCTGCGGGTGGTTCCCGTGCATACAAAAAGGTCTGGTTGACCTATTGTGAGATTAATCAATGGAAAACATGATGACAAGAATTCCAAACCAAATACGACATGTAATTATCCTTCAAGAAACAAAAATAATTCGGTGCAAAGAATCAATCAAGCAATCCAATAAGGAAAATCAGGTCATTGAATAGATGGGAAACCGACTTTATCAAACAGAAGAGAAAAAATCCAACAAAGGCATAGGGAAATGAGAGAGGAGAGGCAGGGGTGAAGACCTAGGTTACAACATTGGCTCCAACCGGGGATAACACTTCCCTACGAGGTGCTAAGGACAACAAATCAATTCCTTTGAATTTAATAACTTGCCCCCACCTCCCTTTTCTTACCTCTTTTTGTCTGCCCGCCATGCGTCTCTGAAAATTAACACTTAATCTAACTCCAGTGCCTTTGTTGGGCTATGGAGTCTTTATTGAAACTTGAAACTACAACTAAAACCCAATGCCTTTGTTGGGCTATGGAGTCTCTTATTCAAACAAGCTACTAAAAACCAACACACTGAAAAACAATCTGCGAACTAAAAATTAA
The DNA here is from genome assembly GCA_032191745.1 of Picea mariana. Taxonomy (NCBI): domain Eukaryota; kingdom Viridiplantae; phylum Streptophyta; class Pinopsida; order Pinales; family Pinaceae; genus Picea; species Picea mariana. The sequence goes on along the minus strand of JASDQU010098054.1, from coordinate 10,214 downwards.
ATGCTCGAACTACGAGCTTATTCTCCTACTCCTAATTTTTTAAAAATTTCTACTCAGGTATAAGAATATTTCCATAGTAATCATTCAAGCAATTGATCTAAAATAAAAATTCGAAAATGGAATGACAACTTGCTCTGAAAACTAACCCAACACTTGGAGTGAAACCATGATAGAGTATTAAAACTGATATAATCCTCTAAGTATGCAGACATAGGATTATAAAAATCATGACCAGTTACCTCTGTATTGATAGTAAACTCATGTTCTTTTTGCTCCAAATGAACAAACTTCCCTTGTGAAAAATTTTCTTCTGTAGAAACGTCAACATCCTCATTTTTGAGACCCAAAAATGGAACGGGAAAATGTTGGAATCTGTTTCTGCTGTCAATTTCTCCCTTTAAGTTTAGAGTGGTAATTTCATCACTACTAGAAGCATTTGAGGGAATAGAAAATGAAACATAGTATTGCTGCCGACATCTAGAGTTATGTTGTCACAAGCATCCTGATCTTCATAAAATTTTTGAGCAACAAGTTTACCTTGCAGCTGTTGATTATTTTCTTGTACATAAATGTCTTAAGCAACTTTCAAAGCAAAAGCATCATAAAAATTGGAGGGAAACCAGTCACTTCCATTTATTCTAGGAGTACAAAAAACTGGTGCAGCGAGGGCATCATTTGATGAGAAAGAAAACACGTTCAACTACTCCTATAGCTCCTCCTCTTTTTCTTGACCAAAATTTAAACACATATAATTCTAAAAGTCATCGTAAGTCAAGAATGTGAGGTGATCCCCGATATTTACAGTAAGATGTGTAGGGGAAGCAACTTTTTGATTGGAAAATTGATCATCGCTCTCTACAAAAACTTCATGAAAGTCATCATTAAAAAACTCATCCCTCTACTCATAACTAAGAAAAGGTTCACATGTACATGTAAATCCATCTTTTTGATAATCATCCATTTACTTAGTTTCAAGAATAGAAAAAACTGATTTATTAGCTTCAGGATCCGAGGAAGAATAAAAATCTAAAAGTGATGCATTAGTATGCTAAAAATAAGAACCCAAATCAGATTTCTGCTGTCCATATCCTTCCTTGGATTCCTCTGTATCCAAATATGATTTTTGCTACTCGTAAACTTGTTCATGTTCCAAATCTCCATCCCAAACTCGACTTAAGAGCCTTCCACAAGCTCGGATGTTGTCCTCAATATCCTCTACATCAGTGAACATTTGCTGCAATGATGATGACCTTCTCTCTCTAAGAAAAAGAACCAGATCAGGGTGTTGTGAAATTGTGTACTGGACCATGGCAACAACTTCAGTAGGTTGAATTTCCATGGGCATATTAAGATAAAATTTATGAAACCTTCTATTGATTACAATAAGAACTTCATTATGCTCCCTTATCAAGGTGTAGAACTCTGAAAGGTATTGTTCAAAGGATTTGTTCTCACCCCAATACCTAAAAAACACATTACGCAAAACAGTCCATGAACTAATAGAATCAACTTCCAAATTTCTGAACCATAATGATGCATCTCCAAATAAATATTTGTAGAATATCCTCGTAACTACATCCTCATGCATAATTTGAAAATTATCAATGAAATTTTCAAAATCTTCCAGGTGCCTCTTAGTTGTTGTTGGGCCCGAGAAATGATCACTTTTATGACGATTATTATACACTTTTGCCGCATGTACATATGTGTTTTTCATATTTTAAAGGAGCTTTTTGAAGAATTTCATGATAAAATGGTATGATCGGCACAAGGTACATATAATTCATGTTTAATGATTGTATCAAGTATAATTCATCATGTTTTATGATTTCCAAGAGCTAATTCCCGTTTTTCTGGTGTTACAGAGCAAAAGCACACCACGTTTCTAGTTCCGGCACTTGATTCGACACTCCTTCTAGTACTCGTTCCGGCACTTGATCTGACACTCCATCCAACACCTCTTCTTGCACAAAAACGTAGGGTGACTTGGCGGTTATGGTATTGGCAACCAATGATGGGAAAATTGGGCACATGGGTTTTGTTCATAATTGTCCCCTCCAGCTACTGAGCTCCAGACAACTCAGTTTCAGTTGTTCAAAGAGGGTGATTATTGGCTCGCTCTGTTTCGGAAGTTAGGGCACCATTAATGAAATTTACCAATTTTAGAAGTGGTTTGAACTTCCTGTGGTCGACCACTTGGCATGTAAACATTCTAAATACCACTAGGATCATCATGAGATTGTTAACCAAGTAGAAGAGCCAATGTATTAGAGACAAATTCGTTTTTTCTCTATTTTGAGTTTTTACATTGCTAGATTATGCCAGAACTGCGTTTTTGGGTTTTTATGGTGAATTTGACCTGCTGAGTTCGTGGTGTGCTTTTAGAGAGTGGCCACAACTTGCTGGGGGGCCCACCAATAGTCTGGTAACTCTGTGTGTGTTGTTCATGCATTTTATGATTTATTTGTCTCTTTATTTCTTGTACATGCATTATTAGTTTATTAATTAGTTTGTTGTTGTAGTTTAAATTGTTTTGATTCCCTTTTGCAGGTTAGAATGATGGAGTGTGTTAGAATGCATTAATCTCATAGATTAGGAATGAATTTGCAAATCCCTAGACTAACCCCATGTGTAATTAGATAGTAGATTGGGCTTTTATTTATGATTTTAGAATCCAATTTAAGACAAAGTTTTAAATACAATAGAACAAAGTTTTTAATTGAGCTTTCTTTGACAAGGATTTGATGGATGGATAGAGTCAATTTCAGTTTTTAATCATAGCTTGCTTATCTCATTTTTATATAGATCTTGTTCAATTAGTTGTTGATTAACGTAGTTGTTAGTTTACTTTTTAAATGTCATGCTTTAATTTCTGTTTTTAGTCATTTCTTTATTGCAGTTTGAATTGTTAGAGTAGATATAGCATAGTTTTCATTTGATGTAATTTCCTTCCTAGAATTAGATTGCGATTGTATTTTTTAGATTAATAGCTCAAGTTTAAGTATGAATTTTTCTTATGTAGTGTAGAAGYATAATGATGATCTTGTTATGTTGTTGATGGTTAATATATGAATATGCAGGGTATTTAACATTCACACAACCATCAGCATTACATTTGAGTGTTTCATAGACTAAAGATAGTTTCTTTCTTTGTAGATTAGAAGAGATAGTTACTTGTTTTCATAGATTAGAATGAGGTTTTATTTGCTGTTGTAGGGTAGATAGACTTTACTTTGATAGATTAGATAGTAGTTTGCTTGTCATAGATTAAGAATTAGTGGTAGCCTTTCTTGCTTTCAATAAAATAGATTTCCTTTCATGCATCAGAAATAGTTTTGCATTAGGCATTTAGTTCACTTGCCTCTTAGGCTAGATAGTTGTTCAATGAGAAGTTTTACTTGCAGTAGTTAGTTGCCTTTGCTTACTTGTCTTTTTCTTTAGTAGGTTAGTTAGGTGTCTTTGCTTACTTGTTTATTTACTTGCTTTTATAGGATAGTTGCTCATTGAATGTAGGTTGGCAAGTTAAAATAGTTTTCTTCGGTTATTTTCTTATTGTTATGTTTAAATAGTTGCTTATTGCTTACTGTTGAATCAATTTGCTTTACATAGGGTTTTACTTGCTTTCTTAGGAACTATCCATCGATCCTTGGCCCAAAAGTACTTAGGTTACCTAGTTTCATTTTGCTTAGTAGGGTTTGCTCATTAGATAGCTTTGCTTGAGTAGATTAGCCTTAGATAGCTGCCTTCCTTAGTTAGACTATAATCCTACCAGCCTTCTACCTTTGGCATATATTTTGATACAACTCTAAGTTTACTTACCCCGGGTTGACAATTTAATTAAGGGTTTTTAGTGTGTTTTTAGTGCATATATAACACCCATCATTTTTGGCGCCGTTGCCGGGGAGTTGTCTCAAGGTAAGAAGTAGTTAGGAAATAGATCATCCTTAGACCTTAGCATTAGCTTGGTGGTGGGGGAACTTTAAGACGAGAGGTAAGAACCTGTGCATTTGCTATAGTAGATTCCCCCAAGCCTAATGATAGTTTTTCTTTTTCTTTTTGTTTTATTTCATGAATAGACCTAGAAACGAAATAGTAGCTTTTTCTTTTATTTTTGTTTTCTTTCATGAATAGGCCTAGAGACCCACAAGGTAGATACATTAAATCTAAATCAGACATGTCAGAAAAAGGTTCCTTCTGATCTCTTTGGGGGAAGGAAAATTCCACTTATAAAATCCACAAACCGATACCGAAAACCAGGAGCTAGCTCAACCCAAAGAGCTAAAGCAGTCTCTAAAAGAGACTAAAACAGGGAGCACTATAGAATAAGAAATTGAAGCATCAGTAATAGTGGGATAGGAGGCAAGACCACTCGAGCCTTCTATAGAACCAAACAATACAACCTTTGTTTTCTTACCACCATCAGGAGATCCTAACTTTGTGGACATCATCTTTGTGTGAACCAAGTTTTATCAAATGGCAAGATGAACTCAGAAGCAACTTTTAGCTTGAGGGAACTTTCTCAAACCCTAGCAATAGATGGGATCTCTTCTTCTCAAGAAGAACACATCTTGACAATAGTGAAGAACTTGAATACCTCTCCAGAAATATTAGAAGAATCAAGGTCCTATGAGTTACAAAGTGATTTTCCTTTCTAAAATGTGAAGGAAACTGAAAAATTATGGACTACGCCTAGTAGAGAGAGATCATTAAGACCTGATATTGAGGAGTTCTCAACATCCATCCCAACAGATCCTTTATGTACTTCAAAAATCAATCATCCAAAAGAAGAGGATCTGCATAGCATGATGAAGGAGAGCATAGAAATTACTGTTGATAAACATCAAGATTACATTGAAATTTGGTTTCAAGAGGTCATCAAGCCACAATACTATTCTCTTCTTCAACACTTTCTGATGCCAAAACAAGTAGGTTGGTTGGTTCTTCATATCCAGGAAATCATTGCGGTAAATTTTTCATATATGGATATGAGTATGTTTCTTATCTTGCTCCACACATGGTTACATTGGAAGAGATCTTACACTTGAATAAATATTTTCCCTTTCTTTTTAGGTAGGGTAGGATAGTAAATAAAAGCTGCATATTGTTAGTTTAGCTTAGAGTCTAATGCAACCTCATTTTACATTTTTTTTTAAGAACTATGAGATACATGCTCCTATGACTTGATCTCATTGATTTCATTAGTTTATTATATTTTAGAGTGTGGTTTTTGTAAACAGTTTTAGAGATTTCTGTAGGTATTTATTTCACCAGGAGTAGATAGTTTCAAGGAGATATAAAAGAAGATTTTTTCTTCAAAACATTGATATACTTAAACCTTGTTGTTCGATAAGCATCAAATGAATAATGACTTGCTGTAATTAGCCATGTTTTTGCAAAGGCTTCCATCTTCTTTTTCTCAAGGCATCTTAAATAACAGTTGCTCTTGAACCTTCACCACTATATAAGGAAGTGACAGCGTAACGATCAAGATTAGAGGTCTCTCGTACAATTTTTCCAAGAAACCTAAGTAAGTGAGTCAAGTGTCTTTATCAAAGAGTAACAAGGAGGTCTAATTAGCGGTTAGTCATGGAAACATCACAATAACTTACAAAAGAAGAAAGTGAGTTGAGCCTAGAGATACCTTTCTATTCTTTCTCAGTGGTACCATCCACTACACAATAAATAGCTTGATTATATCATATCTTTAGATAGGCCACTTCCGCTTAAGTACCCCTTACATCAGGACAATTACTGAGGAATATAACAGAAAATTATCCTCTAACAAAAATACCATCCAATTGAAAAAAGAAAGAAAAAGTTGTTTTCAGAGTTGTCCCCCCATTCTCTTGCATAAAGAAATCTTATATTAAAATATTAAAAGATGGAGGGCCAATCTCTGAGGGTGTAAGAGGCTAACCCGTTGGGATACTGAATAGGTCTACTGGTAGCAGGTACCGGCCTGTGGTATGGCTAGGTAAACTCGTCGGGGTACTGAACAGGCTTGCTGGCAGTGGGGCATTCTACCTAGCGAGGATGGTAATCTGACAAAAAATAAATAATAAATTTAAACTTGTCTTGATGTATGACATTACTTGTAGACAAAGCTGACATGAAGTATGTATGGTTAAGCTAAGTTTAATGAACTCCATAAACTTGCCATTGGGAACTAACTCTGAGACTATCTTGAAACTCTCTTGCCTACCTCTTCTTATCTATATATATGATCTCTTATCCTATAGGTGGGGACTGTTATCCCCACTTTTTAGGGATAACTAGGAGATCATGTCTCGAGGCCCACAGGTCCTAGACATGGAGTACCGAGAGCAAGATTAACCTGAGCATGGCCCTGGAGGGCCCACCTTTTGTTGTTCCATCATCTTCATATCGTCAACAACAATAGAATCCATTACCATCGGCTTGGTCCTGTATCCGAAAGGGTTCTTGCTCTGTGAGGTAATTGGTCCAGGTATCATGGTATGTGTCACTTTTGATCATTGAAACCTTTAAATATATGCATCTGATTTATTTTGTTTCTAACAACTGCTTGGATATTACATTTGCCCACTTGACCATATTTGGGGGGATTGACAGGGTGCCCTAGCAAGCCTTTGTCCATAGGTTTTGGTTTTCCACTGGGGGGGACTTCTAAAAAGCCATCGTCCGCTCCCATCATAGCACCACTATTTCATCTTATTTCCTGCTCACTTGTCCCACTTCCCTTGTTAGGGCATTGGGTTGACCTATTTTTAGGATTGCACCTTATCTCATGGGAAGAAGGGGCTGAAGGCCCAGAAGGTAAAAGTAAGCTGGTAAAAGATAAAATCCTAAGAATAGAACCTCGAGATGCTTCACCCAGGGATCCCCAAGAAAGCAATAAAAGGCTTCTCAGCAAGAAACAAGAGGGACCCGGAAAAATAATAAAACAAGACCTAGTCAGAGGATAGGGGGTCTCATCATGAGCCAACCTATTAGGTCCATGGGTACCTAGTAGTGTGACATTGCCACCAGCTGGTTACCATGCCAGGGCAATGAATCTTGGTTGCATGGCCAAGAGAAAGGGGGTCTCATCACAAGCCAACCTTCTCATTTTTGCGAAAGTACTTGTGGGTAACGCTGTCAGCTCTGGTCACCATGCCAAGGCAGTGTCCCCTGACTAGTTCTTAAACAAAAAGAAAAAGAAAAGCAATAAAAGACAAAAGAATAAAAGGCAAGAATGGGCTTGGAAAAAATGCATTCATGACAGGTACAACTCGCCTTCTACAAAGGAACCCATAGGTAACACCTTGCATCCTTGCCCCTCACTACACCCACATGCTTGGACTTCCCCTGACCACATCACCCACTCACATGGTTTGGATGAGGTCTCTTCCGGGAACTTTCCTTTTCCAGTGGACACTATCCCAATAAGACATTTTGCCTTTTCCTACAGATTTGTATAAGCAGACTTGTGTAATGTCTTTGAGCTATTAACAGATGTATTAGGGGTTTTATGCATATGTTTAATAATATTGATGATGAAAAGTGTTTAACATTTCTATGATCCCTGTGACTGATGAGACCATGGAGGGAGTAGATTTTGATGTGCAGGACCATGCCCGATGGACATGTACCATTTAGACCGGTACACATAGCGAGATGATCAGTTCAGACCTCCATGGGGCTGAAGAGCCCACCAGGTGGATGATGAGACCCCATCAGGGGATAGAGAAAGGATGGAGATGGATCGGGGGCTTTGCACCGGAGAAGAAGAGGACGTTCCACCGGAGGTACCATGACACAACTTGACCTAGGGGGGTTGAGACATTTTCAGTGAAACGTTGGCCTTGGGAGGTCTAGGACGTCACCATCTTGACCATGATGTCACTCAAAATCATGGACGTTTTGGGAGACAGATTAGGCAACAATGGCACGTGTAGCAAGTTGGAGAAGCCCAAGGAGGGCTAACATTTTGCTCCAAGACGCCCCATTTGCCAAAAAAGGGGCTATGTCTCCCCTGGAGGGGATTTTAATCTCTTTTCAGCTTGATTTAGGATTTATTTTGACAATTTAATGTAAAACAATATGATTTTGGTATTTTGGCCTTGTCGGCCTTTTACATGACCTAAAATGTAAAATTAGGTCATGGAATGGTATAAATGAAGGAGTTTTACCTTCATTTTTTCATCACAACTCGCTCACTCATTAGTGAGGTCTGAAATTTGCGCCCTATCTTGGGTATTTGGCTGATTTAAGGAAGGCACACTTGTTGAAGGAAGATATTTTTGGCATATTTTGGCAATTCTCTTGAAGGAAGGTGTTACAACTAGGGTTTGCATACTATTTCATGGTGATATGTAAGTGTTTTTTTTGCAAAAAATCTTGAATAAATGGTTGTAGTCTTATATTCTTGCATATTTTCATAATTCGCTGATTAAAAACCCTAGGTGACAAGCACACAAGTAGGTCCTTGTCTCATGTCCCCTAATAGAGATTTTTTCAGCCATTGAAGAGGAAAAAAGAGCCTAGCCATAGCTACACTCTTTTCTCCTCTTCCCCTTTTCTAGCCGTACCTGTTTGAGCTCAAGAAGGAGAAGACGTCCCAGGCCTAGGTTATCTACACTTAGGGCCATTTTTCTTCTAGGGTTTAATGATAGAGCCTTGCTGTAGCAACACTCTCCCTCTTTTGACTCTCTTGTCTTGACTTTATCTTTCATGCTAGCCATTTTTGCCATCTAAGGAAGGAGGAGAGAGCACGAGGACTTGGCATAGAAACACCAGAGTGAGCCTCTCTCCCCTAGGGTTTTATCTCTGAGGCCCTGCCATAGCAGCACTTCAGAGCTTTTCCCTCCTGTCCTTAGCTGTCCTCCTTCAACCCTTGCATCCTCCTTTAAATTGACTCCATTTTACCCTAGAAGGAACTGATCCCAAGACGTCCAGGGTTGAAGTGGAACTTGATCACAAACTCTCTCAAAACTTGAATTTTAAACCCTAACTACACTAACCCTAAGCTCAATCAACTTATTAACCCTAGTTGTTGACGTCATCCTTGGTTATTACATCTTTAATGCAACAACGTTTCATTTTATGAGAAATTGAATAGTAGTTAAAGGCATTAATTGATTTAAGTATTGATTTGTTGCATTGAATGCCATATCATTTTAGTATTTATTGGTGAAGTGACATTACTTTTATTGCTATTGTGTAAACATTGACTTCGTCAACACTTACTTTCAAATTGCTTATATTGAATATCAGATAGTCTTTGATATATATGAAGTACTAACCAAAGCTTGCATATATTAGTTTATTGTTGCTTTGTTTTTGGGAAGGGATTGTACTTGGTTATATTTGTTGGCTATAAGCCAGACTATCTGTTCTGGTGGTGATCTGTGAAGGGGGAAACTTGTCATTATCTGATTATCCTTTAGCCTCTTCAAAAACTGAGGTCACCGAGGATGTCTCCCCTGGGCCTCACCTCCCTAAAGAGAAGGAACCTCCCCATTGTGGTGACATTGGGTGGGATAGGTTCCTGTTACGCCAATTTGGCCTTCTACTTTATAGCCTTTCTTCCTAGCTACAAACTGTGCGATAACAGGGCCATCTTCTAACTGTCTTGTCAGACCAATCTGTGAAATTTATCTTTACACTTTACAAACTGTAAATCTTCGGCTATTAGGAGAACTGACTGGTTTCCTATATTTTTTATTGTTAGGTGTCATAATACTTAGGTGTGGCGGAGGGGTTCATGAGTTGACAAATGATAACATTGCATAGAAGAAATAAGTCTTTGTAAAAATGCATGTATTGTTTTCATGATACAGGTTATCACAACAGTAGTCATTTTATTTTGATGTGCCAAACTCCTGTGTGCTATAAATTGTTGTATATGTCCTTAACAGATCACTCTGTTGGTTTATTTTTATTACAGGTTGTTCATTGTAGGTTTGACATTATATATGCAAGTGGATTGAGTGAGCATGGTGGAAAAATCAACAACAATGGAACACTCTTAGCCTGCCTCAACTCCTATTCACTATGTTCGTGGCCTCTGAGGAATCATTGCCTCAAACACAAATCTCCCAAGAGTTGGAGACCATTGATTTAAACACCACCAGTTGCCAAGAGAAAGCTATAACAAGGTTTTCAAAACCGAATTTCAGAACATCTCTGGAGCTAAGGGATACTCCAAGGAGTGGATATGTAACGACCCTTGATTATTAAGTATAATTAATTTA
>JASDQU010098049.1:0-21401 GCA_032191745.1 Picea mariana | reverse complement strand
AGAAATGATTGTTGAATGGAAAATCAATCATAAGTTGCTTCAAGATAAGCTCATGTCGTGCAGATATTTCAAGTATATCAGCTCATTTGCAGTCGTCTTTTTGATGATGTCATTAGTAATGTTTTCTACATGGATGATAGTGGCTTCAGTAAGATGTAACAGGGTTCAAATGGCTAACAATATACTGTCAGTTGTCATGATTGTGTTACAGTTGATCTTGATGAGACAGGTGCATAGGACAGAGTTCAGAGACAGAGGACAAGTCGGGTGGCCTATCCTGAGCTTGTTGACTGGTCAGTAACCTTTTGGGGACCAAAAGGTCTTTTAGTGGGGAGGTGGGATCCAGAAGCCTGACAGGGCTCAAAAAGGCTCAAAAATGAAAGTTCTAGGAATCCGATGAAACTAGCGCCATTGCGTCCATCTCGTCTTCCTGATTCCGGCCATATATTTACTTCATCAAACGGGCTCTGTATGCGAAATATATCACGTTCTGTCCGAAAACCCAAACAGGCAAAAAAAGGGGATGACTGTACAGTCTGTATAGTGCCACGTGGCAGGCTGACTGTACAGGCCATACGGTCGTACAACTGACGTGGCAACTTCTGGGGATGACACGTGGCATGGGATGACATCAGCAGGTGACTGGACAAGTACGATGGCAGGGAACGTGGCAGATGACGTGGACCATCCGGCATTTGACACGTGGCATTCTTCTATTGGTTGTTGAGGTGCCACGTGGCCCATTCATGGGTTGCCACGTGGCACTCTGTGGTTGGTTCATGGTTTATGTAAAAGTTTATGGTTTCCACTGGGGTCGAACCCTTGACCTCTCCTCCGTGCAATGGACTGGTAGGACCGGGCTAACCACCCAGGCCACTAGTGTTCCTTGTTAACTATATGGTGAAAGTTTTATTTAAGTTTGAATTAAAACTTGGTTGGAGGAGGAAAGGGCTGGGGCCTAGCCCCAACCCGTGGATATATTACACCACCATACACCCGAGGGCGCGGGCACCACATGCAGAAGTCCGGATAGGGCCTAGCCCTTGGACCTCGAGCCGACATGTAACCACCACCATAGAACCGGGGCCTATCCACTATTTTGGGCGCGGGGGTAAGTTGTTAACTGACCAATCCTATGACCACACCGAAGACCAGGAGCTAGGGACAGGGGGGCCAGCGTAGAACCAGTGGAGCGCCCAACCACATGGCCACCTCCCATATGACCAGGAGCGCGCACCAAAGGGGCTGCACCCTATTTTTATTCAAAAGTGGTTTTTTTTTCCTATGTATTGGATTTTATTTGAGTTTTGCCTGATTTTAATGGATTTTCTCCATTTTTGGGAGATATTGGGCATTTTTGGAGCCCAAATTTTGGGAGGAAGTTGGGGATGGATAACCAACTTCATATCTATATAAACTAGGCATGTTTGAGGCCATGGAAGATAGTCAGATCAGATTGGAAGATAGTCAGAGAAGATTTATGTTGAAGGGAATCCAAGCCAAAGTCATTTTTATGCAGGGAAGCTATTGATGAGCAGACGCTTGCGAGCCATTTCTGGGAGCTCCGGACGTCTGTTTTGCGTGCCATTTTATTTGCAGGGTTCTTGAGATATGGAAGAACATGACCAGATCAGTCTTGTAGCCAATTGGCACTGCTACAATGTACTTTTAAGATTTTGAACAGAAATAAAGAAGCCTCCCCCACAGAGACAAAGGCCCGAAGACGTAGGCAATGTTGTGCCGAACTCCGTTATCAATTCTCGTGTTATGGTTTGTTGTCTATTATTTCATTTCAGATCTGCACATGTGTATATGGCTGTCATAATTCCTTTCTTTTCCTCATTCTTTCATTAAGTTTCTCAAATGGTTAATTAACGCATGCAAAATTAAAACTCAACCATAGTCATTAAAAGATCCTACGAATCAGCGAAAATACTCATAAAATATTTTTTAAAAAAATAATGCTAACTAATTCTTGTAGCTTACAAGCTACGACTTAGACACAGATTTAATTGTTTATTGATACCATTAATTAATTGCATCTACATCATGATAAAATCACACATGAATACAACTTATAATTAATTACAACAACATATAAATCAGTATTATACACAGAGTGAGTGCACATCCATTAAAACTCATTAAGAAAGATAGAAACAAGATAAAGCACTTATGTTTTAATTCAGATGTGCAACTAATTTCTTGGGACATAAGTTTCACCCAACCATAAACCTTTTGTAACAAAAATCAAAAGAAATTCACTCTCGATCTAGAGCTAGTAATCCTCAACATAGGGTGGTCTCTCACTATCCACTCATAGCTTAGAAATCCCACAACCCACTGTTTTTTTTTATAGTTATCTTGATTTTCCACCAGGTCTCTTCCTCTCGACCTTCCCAACCCAAGGAATGTACCCCTTCATTGATATTAGTCCCTCGAGCATCCCATTCATTTATCAGGGTATCTCTGCCATAGGTAACTAGGAATATCTTTGTTCGAAAATCAAGGGAACTCATTGTTGGGTTGTTATATTATTTGCAGTGAAATTCTAATCGAGGTGGATTGGCTGACAGTCGAAGTTTTAGGTGGTTCGACCAAGTAAATTCGAAGTCGAAGTTCGATGTGGTTCGATAGGGTAAAGTTGAATTCGAAATTCAAGGTGGTTTGACATGGTAAAGACATCGACAACAAGTCGAAGAGGTCAACCAAAAAGAGGTCGACAATGAGTGTGTGGTAACCAACTCAAGACTGAATGAAGGTTGACTAGTAGTCGATTGGTAATCTGACTTGGTAGTCGACTGTAACAGAATCCAAATATTTGTGGAATTTGTAGCCAATGATCTACGTGGATCTATAACCATTTTTGGGCGCCTTATCTTTAGGTTTTTTCCTACTGTAAAGCCTATAAATAAGGCATGGTGTAATGTTTTAAAAGCTAAACTTTAGGAATCAATAATCACAAAGGTTGTTGGTCATGTAGATGTAATCTGAATTGGCTATAGGGTTGTTCTTGTGTAAGAAAGAGGGTATGATGTCGATTGGGTATTAGGTGTGGACCAAGGTTAGACATGTGACCTTTTATTCGGAATGAATAAGAAAACAAGAGAGCAAAACGCTCAAGGAATGTTGGTTTTCCTGGTTTGGGTTTCCAGGGTAAAATATTTGTGTATTGTGTGTTTTCTTTGTCATTTAATTCTTGATTAAATCTTTCTTCCTCTCTTCTGCTAGGTTTAGTGTGGAAGTGTTCCTCATTTCCTAACATGTGGTATCAGAGCTTGGTTTAACAACCTTGGATCTAAGCTAAACCCTAGGTTCAGTAAGAGTCGTAAGTCTGAAATCTTTAAAAGATTGTGTTAAAGAATGGCGAGTAGCTCGAGAATAAATATCGAAAAATTCAATGGCCTGAATTTTGAGTTTTGGAAGCTTAAAATTGAAGATCCCCTTATAGATCGAGAACAATGGATATCAGTTTGTCCAAGTACCATGCCAAAAGGTATGTTGATGGAAGAGTGGGAGAAACTCAAGAGAAAAGCAAGGAGTATGATTTGACTTTGTCTTGCAGATTCGGTGTTGTTGAATGTCTCAAGAGAAGATTCAGCCAAGAAACTATGGGACAAGGTGGGGAGCTTGTAACAGTTGAAATCCCTGGTAAATAAGTTGTTTCTCAAAAATAAACTATATCTTCTGAGGATGATTTAGGGAAATTTGGTGACTAAGAATTTAAATGTGTTTAATACAATTATAATCTAGTTATCTTCTGTGGATATTAAAATCATTGAGGAGGAGAAATGTATTAGCCTATTATATTATTTACCAGAATCTTGGGATAGATTATTCAAGGATATAGGGATTAATACAACCACATTAGCACTAGAAGACCTAATGTTATGAGAAAAAACTCTCTATGGATAGGGTGAACCACAAAAGACAGGTATGACTGTAGAAATCAACTCAATTCTAGCATATGCTATGTAAACTAATGTGCAAGAGGAGTAAGAAAGAGGCCTACCTCGTCCAAATGTTTGATGATGTCCACTATTGAGAACATTGACCCAAAGATTTATACCTACAACAAGTTCTCAACAAACAAGAAAAGCAAGCATATAGTGATGATATAACAAGTTAGCACATTAGATATCATAATTCATCAATATACAAAACAAACATGTCCATGGATCATAACACATATATTCGCAAGATATCAATTGGATGGGAAAGGAGTATTTCTATTAATAAATGATCAACAGAAGTGAAACATTACAGACTTCCGTGTTGGCACGGTTCGGAACCAAGAAGCTGAGTTCCTTTCAACTGGGCCTCCACCACTTCAATCCTCCACCAAAGGCAAGCTCATATAAGGGAGACAAAGAGGTTCTCCATCAGTAAGGGAAGAGCTTGGGGGTTGAACAATGTGCTAAGAATTAAAGGACAAAGGGATGCAGACTCAATAATGAAGTAATAATTTCTCCAGAGTAACTTTGCTCTCAAAGTTGAATTCTCTCCTCTTTTCCATAACTCAGAATTGGCTTCTTTATAGCCTTCAAAATGAAACTGAAGGGCAGAGTCAGAACATTTCTAGTATATAGAAGGCCAAGGATCAGAGATCTCATGTCGTGACATGGAAACCTGACATTTAATTTTGATTTTCTAGCACAAATCTCGATGTACATGGGTTGTAGTGGAGTAGCTAGCGTATACGCTTGTTGTATAGCTTCTAAGGTGCGTACAAGTGGAAAAATATTTATTTTTGTCTCTGGATTCATCAATCAGAAAAAGTAAGTCCACATAGGGAAATGGAATAAGGCCCTCTCTGCAAGATTGCATAGGGTGAGGCAAATCTTTCTCTAACAGATGCCCCCTAATGTGTGAGGTCATAGGAGTATCTGCGATGGTCGAAATACATTATAAATAACCCAGAAGTGGAGTGGTGGAGGATGTAACACCCTGTTTCCCCTAGTCTGTAAAAATAACTATACTAGCCAAGAACTATGGCAGACTCAAAGATGTGAATGTGTGATTTTGAATGGACCTTAGTATAAAAGGTCGATGAATGTAAATAATGTTATGAATATATGTTGCAGGACTGCTGGGAGGGGGATGTGTTGAAAAGAGACCATGATGGCTAACGAAAGGTGGTGGAAGGCACCTGGAATGGTGGCGTTAACTTCCACTGAAACCAATACTATATTTGGTCTTCACTGACCCGAAGATCAAGAGCGGATCGTTGGCCCAAAAATGAATTACTTGCCAAGTTGGTAGGTGAAGAGGCTCCTCATGAGTTAATGAGGGATGGGGGTGAACTGCCCATCCGTGGAAGCCTCAGACTTGACCACCGCGGGGAAGTTCGTGCCACACGCAACCTTGCCAGAAAAAGAAAAGGCAGGAAAGAGGTGTGGGAGGAGTCAGTCGCAACAGAGATGGCAAGAGGGGAGAAATCGGAAGGACTCTGGAAAAATATACAGAGTGTTTGATAAGTAGAGAAGAAGGAGAGTAACCTTCGTTCTCGACTTCTGACGAACAGAGACTCGGTCTCACAGCATCGTGGTCTAAGCTTGGGGGTGGCTAGTGGTAAATCCATTTGGAGTCGTTGAGCCTATGGTTGGGTGGAAATGAGCACCCCTCTCAGTAGTTGCATCACCAGATGTTTTTTGATAAGTGTTTATATCTTCTGTCTTGCATTGAATATCTTGGAATATATGCCTATGGTTTGAACACTTATGAATGGTTTCTGTGTGGAAATGTTTGCATGGTGTTTGATCGGAAATGGTGGTTGCATGCTTATGTTGGAATGACCACTTTTGGTATTTATATATAGGATTAGGACACTTTGGTATTTCGGCACCCGGAATACCCAAGGGTGAATTCCCTTGTGTTCGCAAGTTCTGAAACCCCGAATTGCGAATCCCGAAATAATATAGTATGGGGGAGTTATGAGGTATCAGTGTTTCGTCTCTCTGGATACCTAAAGATGAGTTCCCTATACTCATCAGTCCCGAATCCCCGACCCGCAAAATTTCGATGGATGGAATCCTGAAATAGATGAGCAGGTTTAAGAGTTGGTATTTCGGAGTTTCAGCTCCTGGAAGGTCTAGGTGCAAGACCTCCTATCTGTGCACATCGTGAAACCCCGAATTGGACCAACATGGGTAAGTATTGTGTTCGGTATTTCAGGAACCGGGATATTCAAGGATAAGTTACCTTGTACTCGCTAGTTGCGAAATCCCAAACTGTGAAACCCTAAATTTGGTCGAGTGTATGAGGAGCGGGTGTATCGGATTTTCGACACTCGGGTAGTTGAGGAGTGTGAATCTTTGACCTCTTATATCGTGAAGTTTCGATATGCGAAACCCCGACTTGCGGCTTCCCGAATTGGCATAGTGTGACTTGGTTCGGCATTTTGGCGTTTCGGTACCCAGAAGACCCAAGGGTAAGCTTCCCTTGTACTCGCAAGTCCTGAAATCCCAACTTACGAAATCTCGAAAAGATAGAGTGTGGAGAAGTTATTATACTTCGGTATTTCGGCACCTGGGGTACCTAAGTGAGGGCCCCATGTATTCGCCAATCTCGAAACCCAGAAAGGAGGAATGCCGAAATGGCTTAGCATGGATAATACTGGGTGTTTTGGTATTTTGGTACCCGAGATACCTATTGGCAAGTTCTCTTGCACTCGCCAGTCCCAAAAACCCGAAGTGCGAAATCCTGAAATAATAACAGTGCGGACGAGATATGGTGTTTCGGTGTTTTGGCACTTGGGATACCTAACGGTAAGTTCTCCTGTCATCACATATCTCGAAATCCCAATATGCAAAGCCCTGAAGGGTAGAGTACCAAAACTTGTTCCGACTTGCTGTGTATCTCGATAAGCGCTTGGACCCAGTTTTGGGTTTTGCCCATTCGAAATTCAAGAGAGAAAGGGATCGCTTGCCTCACGACTCCCTGTATCAAAAAAGCATAAGTGCCTTCTCAGTAAGGACTGTGGGCATAGCCACGGTCATATGAGGGAATTTAAAGGGAAAGGAGGGTCTGTGCTAAGCTCCTTAGAATTTAATAAGGAAAGAAAGCCGAAAATTTTCTAGCCCTGTGGTGGATGTGTTACAAATTGGTATCAGAGCATGGTTACAACACTTGGCCTACTTGGGCTCATGAATGAGTTGCGCATGAGCTCCGTTCGAAACACTCTAGAAAGGAGTAACCCCCCCAGTCTTAACCTTCTTAATCACAAGTCGAGGTTAAGAATGAAAACTCCCATTGTGCATGAGCATGTGAAAAATATGAATTATGTACTAGTTATGAATGTATATAAATATTGACCAACAACCAGCATTTGTCTTTTGCACCCAAGCGGATGATCAGTTGCGGGAAATTACAGATGCATAGAATGGTGACTCACCAAGAGGTGGGGGAAGGCTCCCACAATATATACAAAGAGTTTGACGAAAGGAGGGCGGTGGGGACCCCTCCAGATCTAGCCAAGACTGTGAGGAGCCTCATGGTCGAATTACAAAGCTGCAAGGATGATAATGAGAGGATGATGAAAGAACAAGAAAAGCAAACAGAAATTAACGCAGTTTTACTACAAAGCTTATCCGACCTACAAAGACAAATGCAGCATGAACCTGAGATACAAAAACATGGTCATATCATTGGCCACACTGAGAGGAGCACCTCGAGAAAGGTCCACCCCAGATATAAGGGACAAGCATCAGATGATTCTTCTGGAAAGGAAGCTGGTGACTCGGAGGGATCTTCTAGTAGCAGAACTAGTTCTCATTCCCGAAGAAAATGAAAGAAGCAGAAACTTTCCAAGAGTCATAATCTCAAAGAGTTCAAGAAGGCCAAAGCACCCTCCTTCAACGGTGAAATAAAGAAGGGAGAGGAAGCAAAGGCCTAGCTGCTTGGACTAAAGAAGTATTTCAGAGTCCATGACTTCTCAGAAAATATGAAGGCCCGAGTAGCCACCTTCAACTTGAACGGAAAGGCTTCCATTTGGTGGGAATACCTTAAGAATGTGAAAGGGGTTCACGAAGAGGACCTGTCTTGGGAACGGTTTGAGAAATACTTCCAAAAGAAGTATCTGTCAGAAAAATATTTCGACGAAAAGACTAAAGAATTCTATGAACTCAAACTGGGGAAACTCACTATAGAGGAATATGTCAGCAGATTCCTCTAGTTGCTGAGGTACGTACCTTATATAAAATTAGAAAAGGCAAAGGTGCAACGTTTCATCATTGGACTACCTAAGGACTATCGGAACAGAATTGAATTTGATGAGCCAAAGACCCTAGAATGCACTATCCGAAACGCAAGATATTGTCATAACAGTTTGGACATCGGACAGAACCTCACGAAGCCTAGAAACCGAAGAATAGTTTAGGATTTCAGAGAAAGGGGATTAAATCCCCAAGATTTAATAACTATAAGAAGAACTCGAGGATGAGCTTCCCAGCCCAGAGTGTACACCAACAGAACTTTCCCTCCTTGAGCAGAAATAAAACTTCTGGATCTGTACCAATGAAGGCTGATAACCCAAAGAAAGAACCTTTGAAATGTTGGGGTTGCAGAGAAGAACATCTACTGAGAGACTATCCACACCGACAACAGAATAGTCGGAGAATTTACAGCATCCAGAAAGCTACCACCGTCAATGATGTGGCTAGGAGTGTGCCGCAAATTTATGCATCCTTGGATAATAACCAAGCCAACCACCAAGCTTCAGTGGTGGAAATGGAAGGTATGATTTCCAACCATCTAGTGTCTATTCTGATTGACCCTGGTTCAAACTTGAGTTATATATCCCCTAAGACTGTTGATAAGTGTAAAATATAGCCACATAAACCTACCAAGCCATGGTTGGTAAAGTTAGCCACTGGCACCAAAAGAAGGGTAACAGAGGTCATACCAGCCTGCCAATTAATGTTGGGTGAATTCCCCACCCAAGCAACCCTTAACATGTTACCCCTAGGATCGTATGATCTGTTGATTGGTATGGACTGGCTAGCCACCCATAAAGCCAGATTGGACTGTTACCATAAAACATTAGAATGTGTAAGTAAGGAAGGAAAAAGGATAACCCTTCAAGGGATCTAAAAACCTGTCTCGGTGAGACAAATATCATCTCTACAAATGAGAAGGTATTGCCAAAAAGGATGTCCCCTATATGCAATACAGGTATTGAAAACATTTGAAGGCGACAAACCAAGCCTCGAAGACCACCCTACCCTGAGAGAATACAGAGATGTATTTTCGGAAGAGGTACCAGGTCTACCTCCGAGAAGGGACATTGACTTCTCAATAGAACTTGCACCGGGAGCAGTGTTGGTGTCTAGGACACCCTACCAGATGAGCACACCTGAACTAGTTGAACTCAAATTGAAATTGAGATAAATGATGGATAAGGGCTATATCCGGCCCAGCGTGTCTCCATGGGGAGCACCAGTCCTATTTGTGAAAAATAACGACGGTACCCTTAGATTGTGTATAGATTATAGACAACTCAATAAGGTAACTATAAAGAACAAGTACCCCTTGCCCAGGATTGATAACCTGTTCGATCAATTGGGGGGTGCGTCTATTTTCTCAAAGATTGACTTGAGGTTGGGATACCATCAAGTCTGAATCAAGGATGAAGACATCCATACAACTGCCTTCCGGACGAGGTATGGTCACTATGAGTTTGTGGTAGTGCCATTTGGGTTAACCAATGCCCCTGCCACTTTCATGTGCTTGATGAACAATGTACTCGACAAATTCCTAGACAAATTTGTGTTGGTTTTTATCGACGACATATTAATTTACTCCAAGAATGGAGAAGAGCATGAAGAGCATCTTAGACTGGTGTTGCAAGTACTAAGAGAACATCAGCTCTATGCCAAATTCAGCAAATGTGAATTCTTCCAGAAGCAAATACATTACTTGGGTCATGTCCTATCCGAAGAAGGGGTAGCAGTAGACCCTAATAAGATCAGGTCTATCACATAATGGCCTACCCCAATGGATGTTTTAGATATCATATCCTTTATGGGATTAGCAGGATACTATAGGAGATTTATAAAAGGATTCTCCAAGATTGGTTGTCCAATCACTTCCCTCTAGAAGAAGGGGACAAAATTCACATGGACACAAAAATGTGAAGAAATATTTCAAACCCTGAAACATCTACTGACCCACGCACCCGTGTTGAAGATCGTCGATCCTGAAGCTGACTTCCTTGTGTGCACAGATGCCTGTAAGGAAGGGCTCAGAGGAGTCCTTATGCAAGGAGGAAGTGTGGTCTGCTATGAATCCCAAAAATTGAATGAGCACGAAGCCAACTATGTAACCCATGATCTAGAGCTGGCTGACATAGTGCACGCCTTGAAAATGTGGAGGCATTACCTCCTGGGAGGAAAATTTGTACTTATGACAGACCACTGTGGATTGCGATATCTGTTTGACCAACCAAATCTCAATTCCAGACAAGCTAGGTGGATGGCCCTCCTCAGTGAGTTTGATTTTGAAATCAAACATATTAAGGGAAAGGAAAATAGGGTGGTTGATTCCCTTAGCAGAAGCATGAAAACAATTCACCTGGCCGCGGTGAGTACCTGCGAGACGGATGTCAAAGAAAGATTCAGAAATGCACAAGAGGTAGACACATTCTTCCAGACTGTGACCTCGTACCTGCAGCAAGAACCCACAGGGATAAAGTATGGAGGCTACCAGATGAGGGAAGGAGGTCTGCTCACTTACCGAAGCAGATTGTACATTCTAGATTGTGACGACTTGAAGAGGTTCATACTGGATGAACTACATAAAAGACCCTATACTGTTCATCCAAGATACCATAATATCATCACGGCCACCAGGAAACAATTCTACTGGCCTGGGTTGAAGAAAGACATAGCCGAGTACTTAGCCAAATGCATAGAGTTCCAACAGGTTAAAGCAGAACACCGACACCCAACAGGATTATTGCAACCTTTACCAATCCCAGAATGGAAATGGGAAACCATCTCCATGGATTTCATCACTGGATTACCAACCTCGACCAAACAAAATGACACCATCATGGTAGTGGTGGATAAATTAAGCAAGTCCGCTCATTTTATCCCCGTCAAGTAAACTTGCAAGGCAATAGACATCGCCAACGTATTCATGAAGGAGATATTCAGACTGCATGGTATGACGAAAGAGATCGTGTCTGACAGAGACACAAAATTCACTTCCAACTTTTGGAAATCACTGATGGCGGGTTTAGAGACCAAGTTGTTGTTTAGCACCACCTATCACCCTCAAACCGATGGACAAACGGAAAGAGTGAACCAAATACTAAAATACATTCTAATAATTCATGTAATGCATCAACCCAAGAAGTGGGAAGACTACCTGCCACTGGTGGAATTCACCTACAACAACGACTACCAAGAATCCTTAAAGATGAGTCCCTTCAAAGTCCTCTATGGTAGCTCGTGCAACACTCCTGTCAGTTGGAGTAATCCCATAAACAGAATTTATTTTGGACTCGACATGTTGAAATAAATGGAACAGCAAGTGACTCATATAAAACAAAACCTGAAGGTCGCTCAGAACCGACAGAAAATTTACGCCAACCAAAAGAGAACTCCAAGAGAGTTCAAGATGGGAGGCCATGTATATCTTAGAGTTAGGCCCAGGAAGAGTTCCCTGATAATGGGAGCTTGTGCCAAGCTGGCACCTCGGTATTGTGGACCCTTTGAGGTTCTAGATAGAGTGGGACCTGTAGCCTATAGGCTAGCACTTCCTCCAACAGTAAAAGCACATAATGTTTTCCATGTTTCGTTATTGAAGAAATATATACATGATTCTAATCATATAATTGACTGGTCTATGATCCAGGTGGAACCGGAGGGAGAATTCCTACCAGAACCTCAATGCATACTGGACAGAAAGGAGGGAGAATTCCTACCAGAACCCCGACTTGCGAATCCCGAAATAATATAGTATGGGGGAGTTATGAGGTCTCATTGTTTCGGCTCCCAGGATACCTAAAGGTGAGTTCCCTATACTCGCCAGTCCCGAATCCCCGACCCGCGAAATTTCGATGGATGGAATCCTGAAATAGATGAGCAAGTTTAAGAGTTGTAATTCGGAGTTTCGGCTTCCGGAAGGTCTAGGTGTGAGACCTTCTGTCTGTGCACATCACAAAACTCTGATTCATGAAACCCTGAATTGGACCAGCATGGGTAAGTATTGACATTTGGTATTTCGGGAACCGGGGTATTCAAGGATAAGTTACCTTGTACCCGCTAGTTGCGAAATCTCAAACTGCGAAACCCTGAATTTGGTCGAGTGTATGAGGAGTGGGTGTATTGGCTTTTCGACACTCGGGTAGTTTAGGAGTGTGAATCCTCGACCTCTTATATCATGAAGTTTCGATATGCGAAACCCCGACTCGCGGTGTCCCGAATTGGCATAGTGTGACTTGGTTCGGCATTTCGACGTTTTAGTACCCGGAAGACCCAAGGGTAAGTTTTTCTTGTACTCGCAAGTCCCGAAATCCTGACTTAAGAAATCCTGAAAAGATAGAGTGTAGAGAAGTTATTATGCTTTGGTATTTCGGCACCCGGGGTACCTAAGTGTGGGCCCCACGTATTCGCCAGTCTCGAAACCCTGACTCGTGAAACCCTGAAAGGAGGAATGCCGAAATGGATTAGCATGGATAACACTTGGTGTTTTGGTATTT
This sequence comes from Picea mariana, assembly GCA_032191745.1. Taxonomy (NCBI): domain Eukaryota; kingdom Viridiplantae; phylum Streptophyta; class Pinopsida; order Pinales; family Pinaceae; genus Picea; species Picea mariana. The sequence goes on along the minus strand of JASDQU010098049.1, from coordinate 8,698 downwards.
TGGTACCTAAGATACCTATTGGCAAGTTCTCTTGCGCTCGCCAGTCCCGAAAACCTGAAGTGAGAAATCCCGAAATAATAATAGTGCGGACGAGATATGGTGTTTTGGTGTTTCGACACCTGGGATACCTAACAATAATTTCTCATGTTGTCGCATATCCCGAAATCCCAATATGCGAAGCCCCAAAGGGTAGAGTACCAAAACTTGTTCCGGCTTGCTGTGTATCTCGATAAGCGTTTGGACCCAGTTTCGAGTTTCGCCCATTCGAAAGTCAAGAGAGAGCAAGGGATCGCTTGCCTCACAACTCCCCATATCACGAAAGTAGAAGTGCCTTCTCAGTAAGGATTGCAGGCATAGCCACGGTCATATGAGAGACTTTAAAGGGAAAGGAGGGTCTGCGCTGGAGGGTCTGCGCTAGGCTCCTTAGAATTTAATAAGGAAAGAAAGCCGAAAATTTTCTAGCCCCGTGGTGGGTGTGTTACAGAGGACCAGTTGGATGAACTCAATTGTTCATTACATTCTACACTGACTTTGCATACATGGCTGCCAAGAATACATTGCAGATCCATGTGAAAAATATACCAAAGAAGTGTCTGTGGCCATGACTAGGCAAATACAAATGAGGTTATATGCCAATAGTTGTCATAGTCACGAACAAGGCCTAGTAAAACTAGTCTCAAAATCAATCTAAAGATATCTATATACCATGGAGTACAATTGGATCTCCCATGATCATTGAATTCATATAGGTATTGGTCCAATGAAAAGGAAGCAACAACTCAGGAAAGTTGCGGTCAAATAGTGATGTCTTCAAGTCTTCTACACAATCTGCTAAAGGTGCAAGTCTACATCATGTATACCGTTAACAAACATGATGACAGCCTACCGATAATGAAAGTAGGTATCAACATGAGACATTGAGATAATGAAAGTCATTGATGTATACCGTTAACAAACATGAGACAGCCTACCGATAATGAAAGTAGGTATCAAAACACCGAGTACATTCTTACAAGTGTGAATAGAGGAGTCGGTGTCGAACACCTAAAGAATCCATCGATCAGGAGACATTAATGTATTCCCAACTATCGATGGCGAGAGAGCCTGCCACTAATGACTGCAAGCCTCAAGGTACTCATAAGACTCTAGGCCTCGTTTCCAGAATAAATGGGCTGATGTCGATGGAAAGAGACCCAATGAAAGGAGAGCATTAAGGCATCTCTCATCAGTCAGCACGAGGTACAAAGAATGAGCTTTGTGATTTGGTGGAAATTGAATGAAGAACAAGTTCACGAACCAATGACCCTGTGCGTCTTTCATGTGTGCCAAGTGAAAGCGGTACACGAAAAAGACCCTCTAAATAGTATTCAATGATGAAAAATTGTTGGCAAAGGTGAGGAAACCACCAATAAGGCTAATGGCATCCAAGACACTACATGAATCCCAATGTGTGAATAGATGTCTTGTCGTCGAACACAAGGGAAACCACCCAGTCAATGACCAATGATGAAATGTTGACTGATGGGTTCAAGGTGACCTACCAATGATGAAAGTAGGGCCAAGGTGCATGATAGGACTAAAGTATCATGTGATTCTCAGACAAATTGAGGGCACGGACAACATGCAAAGTCAAGAGTTCTGAGGACTGGTCGACACAGGTTGATAGACTTCCTTTGAACAAGAGCATGAGACGTATGGTAGACTATGGCAGCATAGACCCAATGATAAAATCATGAGATGCAGGAGGCATCAATGAAGTTCTCTATAGGGACTGGAAGAGTAACCAGTCGGTAGAGAAGACTCTGTAATGAGCTGAGCTTCCTAAGGCCATGATAAACCCAAAATTATGATGAATGGACTCAAATAACTTTGTGCTCTGTTCAAAGGCGACATGACTATTGCTGATATAACATAATACTCCCTTCCTGCCAGACTTTTTTTGTTTTTTCATAACAAATGAATGTTATGATACAGAGGAGGAAACGAGTGTTGCAAGTAAGAAAAACTAGTTCCAGCAGTGGAACATACCTATTCTCAATGCAAGGAAGTGCATGCGGGAGATGGACACTCGAGGAATGTTCCCTCCTAGGTATAGGGTGTCAAATTGTGAAGGATATAAATAAGGCTTTGCTTGGTTGAGGATGAAAAACTGTTGAGGTGAATGGTTTATAACGCAAAGCGAGAACTGGATATAGGCTCAATACTGCAAGCAGGGGCATGAGATGCAATCACAACTTAACACCAAAAAATGTCATTTTTTATGTCTTTTAGTCTACTTGGTGTGAAAAATAGGTAAACTTGTGCCAAGTAGACATCTTTTCAAATCCAATTTACAAGTGTGAAAATGACAAGTTCACTCTGCGATATTTTCTATTTTTGGTAACGAGTTGGAAAATAGCTTAACTAAGACTCTTGATCTTTCAAATCCAATTTAACGAGTGTGAAAGGGACAAATCACTCAGCAATATTTTCACATTTTAAAGACGATATGGAAAAGAGATTAATTCAAACTCGTTTGGGAGTCCACGGGGTAAAAGGTCGCGTGTTTATTAATTCTGTTACGAGGAAAATCTCTCTATGGCTAGGGTGAACCACAACAGACAGGTATGACTGTAGAAATCAACTCAATTCCAGCATATGCTATATAAACTAATGTGCAAGAGGAGTAAAAAAGAGTCCTACCTCATCCAAACGTTTGATGATGTCCATCATTGAGCACTTTGACCCAAATCTTTATACCTGCAACAAGTTCTCAACAAACAAGAAAAGAAAGCATATAATGATGATATAACAGGTTAGCACATTAGATAGCATAATCCATCAATATACAAAACAAACATGCCCATGGATCATAACACATATATTCGCAAGATATCAATTGGACGGGAAAGGAGTATTTCTATTAATAAATGATCAGCAAAAGTGAAACATTACAGACTTCCGTTTCGGCACAGTTCGGAACCAAGAAACTAAGTTCCTTCCAACTGGGCCTCCACCAAAGGAAAGCTCATATAAGGGATACAAAGAGGTTCTCCATCAGTAAGGGAAGAGCTTGGGGGATGAACACTGTGTTCAGACTTAAAGGACAAAGGGATGCAGAATCAATAATGAAGTAATAATTTCTCTAGAGTAACTTTGCTCTCAAAGTTGAATTATCTCCCCAATGGAGTCACCAATTCTATTACGAGGAAAATCTCTCTATGGAAAGGGTGAACCACAATAGACAGGTATGACTGAAGAAATCAACTCAATTCCAGCATATGTTATATAAACTAATGTGCAAGAGGAGTAAGAAAGAGGCCTACCTCTTCCAAACGTTTGATGATGTCCACCATTGAGCACTTTGACCCAAAGCTTTATACCTACAAAAAGTTCTCAACAAACAAGAAAAGCAAGCATATAGTGATGATATAACAGGTTAGCACATTAGATAGAATAATCCATCAATATACAAAACAAACATGCCCATGGATCATAACACATATATTCGCAAGATATCAATTGGATGGGAAAGGAGTATTTCTATTAATAAATGATCAGCAAAAGTGAAACATTACAGAATTTCGTGTGGGCACGGTTCGGAACCAAGAAACCAAGTTCCTTCCAACTGGGCCTCCACCAAAGGCAAGATCATATAAGGGAGACAAAGAGGTTCTCCACCAGTAAGGGAAGATCTTGGGGGATGAACACTGTGTTCAGAATTAAAGGAAAAATGGATGCAGACTCAATAATGAAGTAATAATTTCTCCAGAGTAACTTTGCTCTCAAAGTTGAATTCTCTCCTCTTTTCCATAGCTCGGAATTGGCTTCTTTATATCCTTCAAAATACAACTGAAGGGTTGAGTTGGAACGTTTCCAGTATATGGAAGGCCAAGAATCTGAGATCTCTTGTCGTGACATGGAAACCCGACATTTAATTTTGATTTTCTGGCACAAATCCCAATGTACACAGGTTGTAGTGGAGTAGCCAGTGTATATGCTTGTTGTATAGCTTGTAAGGTGCATACAAGTGGGAAAATATTTATTTTTGTCTATGGATTCATCAATCATGGAAAGTAAGTCTACATAGGGAAATGGAATAAAGCCATCTCTGCAAGATTGCATAGGGTGAGGCAAATCTTTCTCTAACACCTGGTTGCATCTCTATTGGCAGAAGAAATGAGAAGGAATAACATGGAAGGATCGACCAAAAATGCTTTAGTGGTGAGAGCTCGACCACTAGACAGAGATAAAGGAAAATTCTCTAGTAGAAATTATAAGTTGAAGGGTAGATCTAAATCCCATGTTTAGTCGACGAGAAGATGTTGGAAATGCAGTAAATCTAGGAATTACAAAAGGGATTAAAACTCAAAAGCAATGGAAGTCAATACATGATCCAACTAGAATCAGTCAAATGAGAGAAAGACAACTCCAGATAAGGGAGGCAATGTGAACCTGGCATTGACCAGTACATAGTCGGATCAAGATGTTTGGTTGATCGACTCAGAAGAATCCTATCATATGACACCACATAGAGAATGGTTATTTGATTATGAATAATACAAAGGAGGATAAGTGTTTTTGGGGGATGAATCGACAACCAAAATTGTTGGATGAGGAAGAGTTCGACTGATACTCCAAGATGGGAGGAGTATAACCCTTCTAGGTGTGATACACATTCTAGGTTTGGAAAGAAACCTGATATCTGTCAGTAAGATGAATGATGCAGGGGTGCACACTCTATTTCAGAAGGATCTATGCAAGATGGTCAGAGGTGCAATGGTATTTATGAAAAGAGTTCGGATTCGCACCCTATACAAGTTACTAGGGAGTTTCGACTCGACTAGATGCAACAACATCGCTATTCCTGAAGTCGAATCGACTTCGACTCAACTCAACTCGAATTGGGATGAATCGATTCAAACCAACTCGACAAGTCATCATAAAGTTGACTCGACCATGCTATGGCACAAGAGGATGAGACACATTGGAGAGAAAGGACTTTGATCTATGCATAAAAAAGGTATGGTCAAAGACTTTCCTGCATGTAATTTATAAGTTGACTTTTGTGAACATTGTATATATGGAAAATAAAGTCAGGTGAGGTTCCCATATGGAGCGACAAGGGAAAATGAGATTCTAGAATTGGTTCATAATGATGTGTTTGGCCTTGTTTCAGTGCCTTCACTTGGTGGATCCATGTATTATGTCTCCTTCATAGATGATTTTTCCAAGAATACATAGATATATTTCATGGGGAAGAAATCATAGGTTTTTGAGAAATTCAAAGAGTTTAAATATCTTGTATAAAACCAGACAGATAAGAAGATTAAGGTGCTGAAAAATAACAATGGTGGTGAATTCTATGGAAAATAATTTGGTAAGTTCTGCAAATAGTGTGGTATAGCACGCCAAAATACCACACCATATACCCCACATCAAAATGGAGTTGTTGAGAGAATGAACAGAACATTAATGGACAAGGCCAGGAGCATGCTCAATGGTGTTGGGATCCCACAAGAATTATGGGCGGACACAGTCGACACTGCAAAATATCTATTGAATATGTCTCCTTCGTTGGTGTTAGTCGACACGACTCACATAAGGTATGGTCGGGTAAGAAGCCTTTGGTTTCACACCTAAAATTATTTGTTTGTGATGCATTTGTGCATTTTCCTAAGGAAAAGAGGAGCAAGTTGGACAAGATGGAAGTCAAGTGTATTTTCATTGGAACAAATAAGGAATGAAAGGATATAAGCTTTGGGATCCTGCTTTAAGGAAAGCAGTGTACAGTCTAGATGTGGTCTTTAGGAAAGTAGGAAGTAAGTCTGAGCCTAAATAAATTGTTCAGACTAATAATAATTCAGAGAATGTGAAATTTGAACTGAGGAACAAAGAAGATGATTCAGATGAGTCAATTGAATCAGAAGAAGAGGTGAAACAACCGACCCCGATTGTAAGGAGGTCAGAAAGAATAAGAAAACCAGTCGAAAGGTATATTCCTCCCGACTTTTGTTCCAAATTTTTGTTAACTTCCACCAATGATGAGCCCAATTTAGTCGGGGAGGCAGTCGACTCAGTAGTGGGAAAAATCTGGAAGGACACCATGGTCGAAAAGATGGAATCCTTGCAGAAGAATGAGACATGGGACTTAGTCAAGTTACCTAGTGGAAGAAATATTGTCGGTACCAAATGGGTATTCAAGAAGAAGATGAGTGTAGCAAGTCATGTCGAGAAATTCAAAGCCCGACTGGTAGTGAAAATATATTCCCAAGTCGAAGGAGTCGACTTCGGTGAGATTTTTCCTTGGTTGCAAAATTAACTTCCATTAGAGTACTAATGTCTTTGGTTGCAGCATTCGATCTAGAAATAGAACAGATGGATGTGAAGACAATTTTCCTACACAGGGACCTCGAAGAGGAAATCTACATGAAACATCCCGAAGGATTTGTAGTAAAGGGTAAGAAATATTTTGTGTGCAAACTGAAAAGATCCATTTGTGGTCTAAAGAAATCACCAAGGATGTGGTACCAAAATTTTGACACATACATCCTTATTTTGGGATTTGTGAAAAGAAAATTTGATCACTACATATATTCCAAAGAAGAAGGTGGGTGTTTCATATATGTAGCATTGTATGTCGATGACATGTTCCTGATTGGAAACAGCATGATGCAATAAAGGAGGTGAAGAAGTAGTTATCCTCCAAGTTTGACATGAAGGATATCGGTGCAGGGAACTCCATTTTGGGAATGGAGATTAAGATAGATCGAGTATCTAGAAAGATACGTTTGAACCAGATGAAGTATATCGAAACAATATTGAAATGTTTCAACATGTAGGATTGCAAACCTATGAAGGTGTCAATTCCTGTGGGAGCAAGGCTAACTATTGAACAGTGTCCAATAACATAGGAGGAAATAGAGGACATGGCATGTGTTCCCTATGCAAGTGTTTTTGGTAGTATAATGTATGTGATGGTTTGCATTCGACTAGACATTACCCATGCACTAAGAGTGTTGAGGAGATACATGTCGACACCTGAGAAGGAGCATTGGACATTTGTCAAGAGACTATTCAAGTATTTTTGTGACACAAAATATTATGCTATATGCTACCAAGGAAAACCTAAAGGTGACAATGAATTAAATATACATGGCTTTGTCGACATTGACTGGGCTAGAGATCTAAATCAATTGAGGTCAACCAGTGGATATGTGTTGAAAATGTTCAGTGGAGCAATCAGTTGGATGAGTAAGCGACAAGCGGTCGTAGCCTTGTAAACAACAAAATCTTAATACATGGCATCGACTAATGGAAACAAAGAAGCAGTATGGTTGAAAAGGTTGTGCTCAAGAATCGAGTTTGAGTATAAATTTATGAGGATAAGTTGTGATAGTCAAAGCACAATATTTTTGGCAAAGAACCCATCTTATCATCCTAATACTAAGAACATCGATGTACAATACCATTTCATGAGAGACATGGTGGAAAGAAACAAGGTGTTGTTGGAGAAAGTAGACACATTGGAAAACATAGAAGACTCTTTGACCAAGTCTATGAGTTTTTTGAAGTTCTCTTGGTGCATAGAGGAAATGGGCATTGATGCCCTAGGTCTATGAAAGAAATTTCATAGGTCTCTTGATTTCATCAAAGAAAACAACAAGTGGGAGAATGTTGGGTTGTTATATTCTTTGTAGTGAAAGTCTAGTCGAGGTGGATCACGAAAAAGTCGAAGAGTTCGATAGCGGGCGTGTGGCAACCGAATGAAAACCGAATGAAGATTGACTAGTTTTTTATTGGTAATCCGACTTGGTAGTCGACTGTAACAGAATCTCAAGATTCACGGGATTTTTAGCCAATGATTTACGTAGATATGTAACCATTTTTTGGCGCATTTTATTTAGGGTTTTTCCTACTGTAAAGTCTATAAAGAAGGCATGTTGTAATGTTGTAAAATCTAATCTTAGGAATCAATAATCACATAGGTTGTTGGTCATGTAGATGTAAGTCAAGTTGGCTACAGGGTTGTTCTTGTGTAAGCAAGAGGGTATGATGTCGATTGTGTCTTAGGTTTTGATCAAGGTTAGACATGTACCCTTTTATTCTAAATTAATAAGACAACAATAGAACATAATGCTCAAGGAATGTTGGTTTTCCCGGTTTGGGTTTTCAGGGTAAAATATCTTTGTAATGTGTGTTTTCTTTGTCATTTACTTACTTGATTAAATCTTCTTCCTCTCTTCTACTAGGTTTAGCGTGGAAGTGTTCCTCATTTCTTAACACTCACTGCCAGGAAAATTACCAGCAAACAACAACAAATATTTGTTGTTTCAATGCAACTCACATAGGAGGTCACTCTTCAAACCTGACAACCTAGATGTTCAATATTCATCTCTAAAACACTCCAAAAATGCTCCAACATGCTCCATAATTCTCCCTCCATGGATTCTCCAAATCCAAACTCTCTTTTTTTTCTCTCCTTGATGTTCATGCCAAAAACTTGAATGTCTAAAAACTGCTATAACAACCCATACAAATTTCCTCTTTGGATTACTTTATTTACTTACACACTTATCCAAGATGATTGTACTCCCCCCCTCCATGCTCCCAATAACTATGGGATGTGACTCCTCACACCCACTCTCTTACATGCATTCAATGATTTGCTATGGGGATACTCAATCAGAAAATAGAGTTTAATACATAACAATAATAA
>JASDQU010098048.1:0-15495 GCA_032191745.1 Picea mariana | reverse complement strand
CACAAGCATCACTTAGACCTAGATTTTATTTTCCTAGGATGGGCGACATTTTATTAGGGAAATTGTTTTAAATCTTTCTTATCACATTATTCGTTCTAAGGTCATCTAGGTTTATTCTCTTATTAGTTAACAATGCGATGTGCCCTTCAGGACGCACTAGTTTCTCCAAGGGTGCCACTCGCCTCATTTTGTTTCCCTTGTACGATGTGCCCTTTAGGACGCACTACATTCTCCAAGGGTGCCACTCGCCTCTTTCCATTTTTCTTACACGACGTGCCCTTCAGGACGCACTATGTGCTCCAAGGGTGCCACTCGCCTCTTTTCGTTTTTCTTGCGCGATGTTCCCTTCAGGCCACACTACATGCTCCAAGGGTGTCACTCGCCTCTTGACTGGCTTGGTAGACATCAAAAACCCCTAGAGTTAATACTTTGTCAGGTGATCTTGTGGGATACTAAGGGCCTCTAAGGAATAAGGCCCCTACCTTATTGTGCACCCCTTAGAATCATAGTGAGTGACTATTGCATTCTGCCCTCACGTCATCGTGGGTCTTCTCGAACTAAGTAATCGTTAACCTATAGTTCGATCCACGATGGGAGTGCTAGTAGGTTGTGGAAGGGTTGTTGTCCACACCTATCCCTCAACGTTTCTGGTAGTCGTGAGTGACCCCTCTACTCCACATGTGAGTCTGCTCGGCAAGCTATTGTCAGCCTGCATCATCAACAAATCATGTCAGAACTAATATTTATAATCATAACATCTAATCAGATGCACAAATGTCATATATACATCAATCAAACCCCAATTGTCCACTCCCTGACTTGATCTGTAGTCCAAGGGTCTCATTGATGCCTCTGCATCCTCGAGGTCCAAAATCCTGCACACTCAGGAGAATCGAGTCAATAGCACATGTCTATATCAATACAACGAAATAACGTATAATCACATCCATAATGCCTCATAATCATAATCAACGGCCAATAGTATAATAAACCGGATCACTTGCAAGAAAGTGTCCTCAAAGAATAAGTTGCTCAGTGCGCGCAAGAGCAGGATGTTACATTTTACATAGACATGCAAAAATTAAAGTTGTATACCCTTAAACGTTTGGAGATTAAAAGAAAAGTCCTAAGTGATCATATTGTTGACCTTGTCTATACACCTTACCCCAGCTATAAGGATGCATGCATAATATATTGTCCATTCATCATTAAACCCACCAATATGTAACCACTCATTAACATTGTGAGCATGCATGTTGTTTGTCAATTAATAGTAATGATAAATACCATGTTGTTATAAGAAAGGAATGAATATCATCATCATTAAACTTTGTAATGTGGACCTAAGAGTAGGGTATAATGAAATTCTTACTCCAGCACCTAGGTACTTTTTTATCTAGCGATTTCCTTACTACAATCGGATTAACAACTCACAAAACAATAATACACTACTGAAATATTCAACTCAATATCATGCAGCGGAAGAATAAACTAGGAAACCAAATCAAGCACACATGAACACCAATATTTTTGGGTAGATACCCCTGGAAAAACCTAAGAGGGAAAATGACTGTTGAGAATGATTTTATTATGTTAAAATTAGGGCTCTCATAACAGGGATAATGGCCCCACTAAGAGAAATACAACTACAGACTAACCTGGAAAGGTTTGATCTGTTGTATGACCATCTCTTGCATGTTTTTCAAGGTATCTGTGACTTTCCCTTCTGTGACCCGTGGATATCTAAAACTGTCTCCACTGTGACCTAAGGATGTGTACGGAAAACCTATATGGAAATATCCATATGATCATGTTAACACTCTGTAATTTCCATAGGTTGTAGAAGAAAAGACAGAGGTAACTACCAAACCACTTTGGAAGCTAGGATCTAGCCCTGCTAGCTTCAAAGAGGGATCTCTCTATAGAATTTAGATTTTTTTGAGTTTTGAGTGTTACGCTAGTTATGAAAGTTCAGTGTTTGTTTGTTTGAAATATATGGTTGAATGAATGCTTAATTTTCCATTGGGCTATGGGGTCTGTACATAAAGATAAGGATGTGTTTCATCTTTTTTTAAGGTTTTCTCCATAGGGCAGAGTAGTAAAATTGTTGGATCTACTTGAATCAAATGAAATGAATAAGAGGAAAAGTGAGGGGAAATAAACTAAGTAGAAGCGAAATTAAGAATTCTTTTACTCAGTTTCAGATGAACAACATGAAGATCATTAAAAAACCAGAGACATAGTATAATGAAATAAGTTTTGTTATTTTAACTTTCTTTAAATGATTAGAATTGGAAACACATGTAATGATTACAGAGAATCGAAAAACATTTGACAAAGAGAGAAAGCACATCACCAACAATCTGACACAAGAATACTGTGAATAAGCCTCTTTTATTACTGGTCGATCCTTTGAAAAATTTACACAATAGCTCTTGGGTGCAAAAATCAACCCCTAATACTTCAAAGAAAGAAGTATTTATACAACTATTTACAACAGATCCTGTCATAAATGACTAGGATATTATGGAGGAATATCGAACTAACTAGATCTCAAAATACAAAAATGTAGGGATTTTCATATTTGCATGGATCTCTAGTGTTGATTTGGTGGAAGTTATTGATGACTTATCTCTTTGACTTTGGCTTGTTGTTGCTCCATGATGACTAGAAAACAAAAATTGTCTTCACTCAAGCAATGTGCATAGATCTTCCCACCTCTTTTTACCTGGGATAGAAATCTTGAGTAATTTCCTATATATTTCATCCATTTCTGTGTATTTGGCAAAGGTAGGATTAGTGATGAAGATATGATTAATCTCATGCTGAATACTCAAGTCTAAATATAGTGTCTCTAGGAAATCTTTACCAGTGATGCTTCCCTGTATACCTGCAAAATTTGAACTGTCTTTGGCCACTATGTTCACTTTCTTCTTGTAATCAGGTAGAGTGATCAATTTTTCATTCAATACTAACAATCTAGGCAGCCCTTTCTTATGTAGCACCTTAAACTTACTGAAGAAACTTTGCACACCTATGTCCATCACTTGATATTTTTCCTCCAGCTGCAACATCAAGCCTTTCTTGGTTAGAACCTTCTTGATCTCAAGAATGGTCTCAGTTCTATCCTCAATCTCTAGTTCTTCTAACTCATGTTTGTTTTTGGAGTTTAGAAATATGATAAGTTTTGTGGCCTATGTGGGTCTTTCTCCCAATTATTACTTGATGATTTCCATTGCTCCCTTGGCTTTCTGCACTAGTTCATGTTGTTCAAAAATGATCTGTATCGAGGGACAAATTTATGACATTGACTTGCTGATATATATCCATATGTTTTCCTTATCTTGGGCTAAGGTACTTGCCATGGAAGTCTATTTCCCTAATTGTTGTAACGGTTGACTAAGCCTTTGAGACTTATGCATCTCTTCTTGGTGACTGGCCTAGAACATTGATTTCAATTCCTGCAATGTTTTTACCTCTTCCTGTAATTTTCTGATTTCTTCCCCTTGTATGGACATATCTTCCATGGGATTTACAAGTTTGTCAGATGCATTTGAGACTTGTACTGGGATTGTTGATGGGATTTATGTTGATGTGGACCCTTCTGTTGTTCTAATTCTTGTCAGAGGGACTTCCTCTAGTGGTATCATGGCCATCTGCACGTTTTTCTCCTTTTCTTTTATCAGTTTGTTCATTTCTGCTTCCATTTCCCTTATTTGGGCATTTTGTTCCATGATTAACTTTAACATTTCCTCTTTGTGGCTTTTAGTCTCAACCACTTCTTTGGTCTGTGAATCTTTTGTAGCTGGAAGCTTCACCTTCTTTCTCAAAGATGTTATATCAACATTCTTTTTCTTTAACAATTCCTCTTCTACCTTGACGTTTGTTGGGTCATACCCAATCTTCAGTACCAATTCTTCTAATGATTTTATTTTGTTGTCCTTGGCCAAATAAGAGATCTTCTCTAGCTTTAATTGGGACTATATATTGTTTAAGGATACCTACAACTTAGAAGCATTCGTTGAGATGTTTGTCAAAGTTGAGAATATCATTTCTCCTATCTGCCTATGTATATCCATCTGGTCCACTGAATGGACATCTTTTACATCAAATTCAAAAGAAGTCTTTTTATAGTCTACAGTTGTTCTTGGATGGGGAACTTGTGTTTGTAAGAATTCCATTTCCATTCTTCCTCTTTCTATGTCAAAAGATGACAACATTCTATGTTGAGAAGTGGAGGTCTTCTTCCAGAACTGAACATATGTGTTGTTGTTGAGGAGCTCATTTCTTTACTTGATCTATTTATAATTTTTAAAAATGTTTGACGATCTTTTCCCATGAGTTGATTCAGATGTCAGACTAGTGTCTGGGTTTCTTTGAGATGCCAGTGATGATGGAGATCCTCTAACCAGATTGTCTAAATGGGTTGAAGAGTGTGGTCCCTCCAAGACTATGGTGTACTGCATTTCTCCCTCCTTTAGTAAATCTGGTGTATGACTGGTTTTGGCCCTCTTTCTGTAAACCTAGAAATCCTCAGTTGATACCTCTGTGACTGAAGGAGAAACTTCCGTCCTTGATCTCTTCTCTACATGATTTTGGGGTGTGTTAGTATGTGAAGTAGTTATAGGGGCAAGCTACTCCTCTGGTTCTTGTAATGTGTTCTCCTGCCACTTTGTCTGGTTCATGTATCTCTCCACCTCTAGCCTTTGTGTGTGAACATAAGGGGTGCTCCTTTTTTTATTCTGAGTTCAGAGATGACACCAAATGGGTCATATGCCCAAGTGGAACTTAGAGGAAACCTCATTTTTTTCAAGAGGTTATCTGGTTCTTCTCCTGCTGATCTGTTATTGCATATGAAAGGGCCAATATGAGTCTTGATTTTGAGTTGGGACTTCTTCTTTGTTACGACAAAGTGAATGTCATCTGAATTCACCATTTGTCTTATATATTCTAGTGCAAAAATCCTCACTGGGAGGTATTTGGGAAATCTGTAAGGAGGCAGCTCACACCCATATACCCTTATATTTATATGGTTTTGGTATAAATACCAATCCCTTATCTTAGCTTGATCAGATAGGTGCAAGAACCTCTGAATTTCTTCATTGATCCTTGGCTCTGTGTTGTTTTTCATCATACAAACAACTGGGTGAATGAACTGATCTATGAAGTCCTTGAAGTTGAACTCTGTTGAATTTTTCCTCACCAATGAGGTCCATGATGTCACTGGCTGTGGGATTCCTTCTTGGTTTAATTTTTGAAGTGCACAGGGAAACCTATCTGACTAGTAGAATAAAAACATGTAGACCAAAACTGAAGAGTATCTGAACATCCCTTCTGTTGGAAACCTGAATAGTTAATCGTGAATATTATCAGCCAAAAAATTGACTGAAGTTGAATTTAATGGAAACTCTTTCTTCTGTGGAAAATATGGATAGAAAACCTAGAATAGGCTCATCTACCCATTCATCTGAGTAATAACCTAATAGGTAAGAAAGCATGGAAATGATCTAGTTAGATTTGACAGAGAAAATGGAAGATGAGTAAGGTGGATTCCTTTTGGGAAATTGGGCATCTTCTGGGAGGAAAATCTCAAAGATCTGGGCTCTTTGGGGGAAAGTGAGTTTCTGGTATAGGTCATTTAGGGATTCAATGGATAATGGGACGGCTGAGTTGTTTCTAGGGATCTGCAGCATCTGGTCGATGGATTCTGAGGTGACTATGAACGATATTTCACCAAAGGAGGAGGTAATGGCTCTTTGGTCGGGCAAATAGAGGTCTTGACATCTGAGAGAAAACTCGTGGAAATGATGGGTTTGAGGAAACATGTACAGAGGTAAATTGGACTCCCATAGTCCAATTTCATCACTCTAGTTTAGAAAAATATCTTTCTACCATGAATGCAATTCAAAGAAGTCGAATTCGCACCTCGGCTCTGTGACTTTGTAATCTTTATCCACCAGGGGGATGTGCTCTAGGTCGACAGGAGGGGGTAGGATTGGGTTCTTGGATGTATCTACAGATTTATCCTTAGGGGGCATAATTAACAAAGCTTACAATAAGAATAATGGCAAAACTATATTACCTGAGGAAAAACTTTGCATGTCAACAGTGAGAGGTCGTGGTGGTTAACTGATATCTTGGTTTGACAAGGTATCCACAGTGTTTGTGTTAGAAAATGGCGTAACAGGATGTGAAACGATGTTTTACAGTATGCATAAGGTGTCCATTATGGCGCAAGGTTGTAACGAGGTGGTTAACGGTCACGAGGAATGTTTTAATTAGGTAATGGGTATGTAGGATGGGATAGATGGCATGTAGTAATAGGCTTAGGATGGCGGGGTGAGGCGAGTGCTATCAAGTTGTTGTTTCAAATATTTTGAGGGGGGTAGCTGGTAAGTGGAAATAGGAGGGGGGCAGGGGGGGTTTGAAATGCTGAGTATGCGCCACGTTAGGTGGGACCGACGCGGAGGAAAACCACTTTTCAGACCCCCCCATGTTAAAGGTAGAAAGTGAAAAGCGCTGAGGACAATTGATATGGAAAGAGATGGGTGTTGTTGATGGAGATTTTTGCAGGAGTTAGGCACTACAAGACAAAATGTATTGTCCTCTTGCAAACTTAGGATAAAAAATATGTGTTGTGAAGAGCTAAGCTTGCTTTTTTCCACTTTACATTATAATTCCATTTTCCTATGCTAAATACCCACATTTACTCAACTAAGGGTATATTTTGAAATCCCTTTCAATTTTCTTGAGACAAAATCACTAACCTATCTCCTAACCTAGGCATCTAACACATTAATCCAACTTAGACTCTTGGATTAATTATTACTCTAACCTAACTACTTTGGCCAAGATTAAACAGTTTGACCAAACTTATTCTCTAGCCTATCAACAACAAATTTAAAAAGTTTGATCATGGTTAGACAATATGATTCAAACTAATTTTAATTTGATGGGGTTTTTATTCTTTTTCTCTTTTTTCTTTTATTTTATTTTATTTTCTTTTTCTTTTATACCCTCTTTTCATTTTTTCTATTTTTATCTTTATCTTTATCTTTATCTTTTTCTTTTTAGAAATCATTTGCAGAATGAAATATTATTTACAATGTAAAATAACTAGAGGAAGAAATTTCAATCACCGGGTGATACTATGAAATATAGGGTTATAACAGTGGCTCCACTTGGGGATGGTGCTCTCCTTGTGAGGTGCCAAGAACTAGCTACTGGTTGCCTTGAATCATCTTCTACAGTACTTTTTTCATCTTATTAGTTTTATTGTAGATGTAAATCTGGTGACAACTAATCATGGGCTTATGTCCTTCTCTTCGGGCTTCAACCTCTAATATAAGTCACCCACTCATGACAGAAAAAGTAAAATGGTATGTATAATGAACTGGGTGAAGAACGATTTTATTCCAGTGAAGCGTAGTGCTTGAGCATTTTGCCATTGACAGGTCCTCTTGGCAGGTCTACTCCATCCATATCCTTGATCAAAAATGCATTACTCCCTCTGTAAGCATGGATTACCTTTCCATAAATTTTCAAATTTTTCATGCTTTCCCTTCTCTTCATTGCTTGAATCCCATTTCGATACTTTATTTTCTATCTGGAAGTCATCATCCTTGGTCCTTCTATCATAAATCTTCTTAATATTTTCCTGGATCACTTGAGTTTGATTGTAGATCTCTTCTATGGACTATTGCAGTTGTATGGTCTGATTAATTCTCCTCCGGATGTCATTTGGCTCTACATGTAATTCCTACAGTAATTTCATGACAGGGACACCTAACGAAGTGGGAAAAACAACATCCATTCCATAAACCAACTGGTATGGGGACATGCCAATTGATCTCTTTGTAGTAAGTCTGTCTTCCCATAATGCATTGACCAGTTTGTTGTGCCATGAATTTTTGTTGTCCTTCAACAAATTTTTGATGATATTGACCAAACTCTTGTTTGAAGACTCTACTAATCCATTCCCTTGAGGGTAATATACAATAGAGTGTCCTAAGGTAATCTGATATTTTCTTCAAAACTCCACCATCTTCTTTGATTTTAATGTTGTTGCATTGTCAGTGATGATTTTCCTAGGACATCCAAATCTTGAAAGAATGTTAGTTTCTAAAAACTTAATGATCACAACATCGGTGGTTTGTCTTGTAGGTACAACTTCAATCCACTTGGTAAAATATTCAGTGACTATGAGAATCCATTTTTGTTGGCCTGATGATGGTGGATGGATTTCTCCAATGAAATCCAAACCCCATTGTTGAAAAGGAATTTCAATTGATATTGGTTTCAAGGGTAAAGGTTGTAGTTTCCTTTTACCTTGAAATATTTGACAGCTATCATAGGAGGTCACTTTCTTGTGGACATATGCAAATAATGTCGACCAATAAAAACCATCTCTTATCATTTTGTTGGCAATGGTCTTCCAGTTCAAGTGTCCACCACAATATCCTTCATGAAATTCTTACAAAGCTTTATTTGCCTCATCTTTCAATAAAGAATTTATTAAAATCCCTCCAACATCTTTCCAATACAAATTGTCATTTAAAATACAATACTTCATAGCTTTGAGTTTAAGAAATCTAGATTTAGTCATGGAAACCAAGAGGAGCTTGTAAATGATGTAAAACAAAAATCGGGTCTGCATACCAGGGAGAGGTTGAGAAAACCTCTTTAACTTGTGGAGTCACCTGCTCTTCTTGTTCATCCACTACAGCTAGAAAATTTATATCCAAAGCATGAAAATTAGACTCAACCATTAATTTAGCTAATCCCTGACCCTTAATGATCTTGGTTGGTTTGATCTCAATATCATATTCAAGGATAACAACAATCCATTTACCCCTTTTTCCATCAAGACTGTCTTGGTTCAAAATATATTTCACCACATAATTTGGGACATAAGCAATTATATGTAAATGGAGAATATATACTCTGAAATATTTGATTTCTTTTACCAAAGAAAAAGCCTGCTTTTCCATGATGTTGTAATTCAGTGCAACATCTCACAAGGATTTACTAAAGAATGCAATAGGTTGTTCATTACCTTCATTGTTCTTCTGCAATAGAATTGCTGCAATAGTATGCTCAGAGGCAAAAAAAAAAAGGAGAAAATATTTTGTGAAATTAGGGCTGATAAGCACAGGGGCTTCTGTTAAGGCTTGTTTCACCTGATCAAATGAATGTTTTTCTTGTATGGTTCATTTTATTTTTGTGTCTTTTTTCAACATATTTGTTATATTTCTTAGAAGTTCTGCCAAGTTAGGGATAAATATTCTTAGAAAGATTATTTTTCCAATGAAAGATTGTAATTCTTTTATGTTTTTGGGATGATCTATTTTTTGAATGGCTTCAATTCTGATAGGATCAATTTTAATTCCATCCTTTGATATGATATGTCCAAGCAGTTTACCTTCTTCTAGACCAAACAATGTTTTCTTTGGATTAAGTGAAATTCCAAATCTCCTGCATTTTTCAAAAATTCTTCTAAGGTGAAGTAAGTGTTCTTCATCTGAGCTTATTTCTTCTTTATATTGATCAGCATGTCTTGGCTATGTGATGAGAGGATATCCCTTAAAGTAGAGACTATGTAGCTTATCCCAAATCTCTTTGGTTGATGAACATTTTCCCACTTTGACTTTTATCAAATCAAGTAATGCATCCAGGATAGCATCCATTTCTATTTTGGTGTTCCTTTTTAATTCCTTCTTGGCTATAGTCTTCAAAGGTTTCTTTGAAGTGATATATCCTGTAACAACTGATTTCGAAACATCAAACCCATGTTCCTATAAAAATACTTTCATTATTGAGCTCCATATCTCATAATTATGACCATCAAATACTAGCATTCCATTATCTGTGTGACCCATGATCTACCTTCCAGTGGTTAGATTGTTTCCAAATAACCTGATATAATCCCAATTGTTGGAATATTCACCAATACTAAGAGGGGGGGTGAATCAATATTGAACACTTTTTACCCTTTTTAATCACAACATATGTAAACATTAACTTATCAACAATTCCATTCACTTATGATTGCATTTAACATGTCATGAACATATAACCATAAACAGTATCATTCAACAATGCATCAGATCATACATAGTGTATAAGATATTTTTGCATGGAAACCCAAATGGGAGAAAACCACAAAATGATTTCTTATATATCAGAATATTAGATTCATAGGAAGCACCAACTTCCAAAATTCTCCAACACCAACTGGAAGAAGACACCAACCCCCTGTTTATAGGCTCCACCTGAAGGAAGCTACAAATCCCAAAATTCTCTAGCTCCAACTCGAAGGAGGCTTCAACACCATAGTTTACAAGCTCCAAGCTTAAGGAAGCTCCAACTCTTTGTATTCTCCAGCACCAACTGGAAGGATTCTCCAACCCCCTAATTTATAGGATCTAACCTGAAGGAAGCTCCAACTCCCTGTATTAACCAGCTCCAAACGCAAGGAGGTTACAACCCCCTTTCCTTTCCCCTTCCTTCCTCCCTGAAATATAAATGGAGACTCAACCTGTGACTTAAATTGTCACTGATAATAAACCTGTTACTGTCATTGATACTCAACCTGTCACTGTCACTGATAATCAACATGTCACTAACAATCAACCTGTCACTGATAATGATACATCATCATCATCAAAAAACCATATCCACTCACATAAATCGTATTCCAAGATCACCAAAAATATATGCCCGACATCACCAACATATGCCTCAAACCATATGCCAAGATATATGTGCCATAATATCCATAAATCATGTACCAAATATATGCTTCAAGAATATACCATATCATTCATGATATGTGTCAACCATGTACCAAAATATGTTCCTCAGACATATGCCATATCATTCATGATATGCCTCAACCATGTACCAAAATATGTGCCTCAAACATATGCCAAATCATTCAGGATATGCCTCGACCATATAACAAAATATATGCCTTCATCATTTACCATAAACACCAAGACATGAACATCAAAACACATAGAAATCATACCTTACATTTTGTAACAACCTAGTACATCAGATCTCAGATCACCAATATATGTCTCTATCCATATTCCAAAGACTCTCTAAGATATGCCTCAAGGAATATACCAAAATATCTAATACATTCTTCAAAACATGTAGACAAACATACCTTTCATCATGAGGAAACTCTAATGTATAAAATATCTTATCATCATACCTTTCTCAACCTTAGCATAAAGACAAGGTCTCCTTCTTCAAAAAAATTTCATAGATCCACTACTCATACATTGTCAACCCACGGACATTCGTGCTTTGCTTCACTGTGACATGCGTACATCCGCGATTTTCTCCACTATGACCCACGTACATCATCTCCTTTCTCTATTGTGACCTGCAGATAACCTCAAAATCCACTCTTTCTCCACTATGACCCGCGTACATCTGCACTTTTCTCCACTGTGACCCACGAATAATCTCATAAATCTGCACCTTGCTCCACTACAACCTGTGGATAACCTTAGAAAACTAGTATAGTCAACTCTTTCTCTCCCCGAACTCCTTTCTCCTAAGCCATATTTTCTTTGTTGAGATCGCCAATCCTCCTAGCACAAGTGCATACCCAGTTATGCTAGCTCCATACCATAAACACACACTTGCTTGAATGACCAAATGAGAGGTTCTTAATGTGTATTTATACTTTTCCAAGTGCCTCCTTTATTTGAATTTAGGGATGACCTATAATTTCTTGTTGCGACAACTTTTCTTCTTTAATTAATTTTAGGGCCAACTTGTAGCTTCTCATCCTTAGATCTAGGGCTTCTTGACCATACTTCGGGGCTTCATCTTCAAGAGGGCATAACTTCTAAATCATGAGGAACCATGTGTCATGCCACCTACCGTTGGAAACGCCATGATGAGGATTATCCATCTATGAGGGTTTTTCATGTATTTGTAATGTCCTTCATACTCTTTTTCTTCAATCAACTTTGGGCTTCATGACCACACCTCTGGGGCTTCTTAACCATTTAACCAATTAACCATAATTCCAAGGTTTCTTGTAGACTTCTTCAAAGAATCTTCCCATCGGGTCCATGATTAAAGCTACTCCATAAGGGGATCACTTTGGAGACTTCTTCAAATACACCCATTACTTCTAGAGACTTCTAGACTTCTTCTAGTGTTGAAATCACCCATTACTTCTAGGGGATTATGGGGATTTTGGACCTCTTATAGGGTTGACATCAATGACAACAAACTTTTCAAAAAAACTACGTATTTTAATTATGTGTTTTACTCATCTCCTTATAAGATTACTCAAATTTCAAGTGGAGTCACTCATTGGAAGTGGAGTAAAATTATGCATCCAACAAGTGCCTACACTTGAAATTTGAGTAAACCTATAAGGAATCAAGTTGAAAATAGGATTAAAAGAAGCAGTTTTCTTCCTTTCCCTCCAAAAATATTTACCTTTATGGTTGGCGTCATCATCTTGATTATTATTGTTTCTTTTAAATTCTATTTTGATATTACATTTTTTGTTTTGAGGCCCATTTTTTACCTCAAAATTCCCCTAATGATCAAGGTTTTTTATAATAAATTAAATAACATACTCTCTTGCATCCTCGTGCTTCCCTAGGACAATACCTAAGGCCTTCTCTAAAGAATCTATATCTTGGTATTCCCACGCAAAGGTTGTGTTATGATTTTGTAGGAGATTCATGAACTTCGTTTGTTGAAGAGGGCTTAGTTGGTTATTGATATTTAGAGTTTTTCCATGGAAAACTTCTACTCCATGGTTGATGGATTGGATAGTGATGTAGTAGGAACATCAATTAAGAATATGATGTTATTTGAACTACCTTAAATTGTGTCCCTATTGTTTCTATTGTTAATATTATAATCCTAGTTTATCCCCCCAATTTGAAACTCTATCAGGTATAGGTTCTACATAAAATTTGAGATCATAATATCTTCATCTAGGTCTTTTAAAGTCATGGATTTATCAATGGTAAGAACATTTTAGGTTGGGTTCTTATAAAATGTGTTATTTTCCTCATCCTCAGTCCATATTGGTTTTGTGGCTTCTAGAAAGGGTTTGGCTAGAGAATACGGTGTTCGTTTTTTATGAGTTTTTCCATTAGAAATGGTCATGTCACCTAATCTACATCCAATATAAGATAAGATCAAGAAGTGGGAAAATATGGTTGCTAAGTTAAGATATAAGTTTATAACTTATGATTTTATTTTGATTATTCTTAAAATATTGAAAAGTTGAAGAAAAAGGAGGAATCTATAAAAGAATATGCTAAGTAGCTTTTCATAACAGACATGAGAGTTGTTTTGTGAAGGAGAATGAAGACAAGACAATTAGATTTGTTAATGGCCTTATACTATCCAAACAAAGGGAAATATGTATTGAGAAGGTGTATTCCATGGAAGAGTATTATCAATTAGCCTTGAACACTAAGAAGGAGATGATTATAATGCAACAATAGGAAATAATAATGAGAAGTGCTTAAGATAATATATCAAGAGGGGAGCATCATAACTGATGTGCAAGATGGTGTGTATAGAAATATCAAGAGGTGTCAACATAATAGTTTCTCCCAGTTGTTTTGGTGGAGTGTTGTGTGGATGAAGTGTGTCTAGTTAAGAGTGTGCTAGAAGAGAATGAAGAAGAGGTCATGGAATAATTGTTGTAGCATAGTGGATTTGTAGAAGAATCGTCATGGACAAGGTGGATATGGGAGATATTTATTCCCATAATACAACTTATGTTGATTTGGTAATAGGTAGAGAATCCTATATAGAAAATGAGGAATATGATGATGAAATTGTTAAGATGAAGGGTAAACACAATATTGAAGAAGACAAGCATAGTAAGTTTGAAAATGTAAAGAAAAAAGAGGCACAAATGGATATTATGTTCATGATGATGAAATGGTTGTAGAAGGAGGTTTTGGTACAAAGGAGTAGAGAAGATGAAGAAGAAAATCATGCATAGTGATTCATGTCAAGGTGCTTCTAATAGAAGTGGTGTTACAAAGAGATTGCAGCCAAGGACAGTGATTTAGAACTTAAGCAACAAAGATTGATGATGTTGCAAAAGTGAGCGATGACCATTGAGTTGGAGTTGCAGTAGGTTGCATAGATGGTGATGAAGACAAGAAAGGAGATGTTTATAGAGTTAAACTTAGGGATGAGTTATTCCCTAATATAGAAAGTTGAATTAACAAGGAGTGGGAAGAGTAAGAGGAATGATTCCAATTGGTAAATACAAATGGACAGTGGTTCAAAGCTTAGATTAAAAGAAGAGATAAGAATAAGACCAAACCACAAGTGGTTGTTGATCTATACAAATTCCTATGAGAAATATTATCAATTATTTTCTACCGGGAGAGTCTAATATTGCAAGAAAATTCCTATGTTCATAGTAATCCTGCACACCCCCAAAAAAATAGAGTTCTTTTAAATTTTGGCTTTTGGTGATTTATTTTTTAATTTATGTTTTTCAAATTTTCGCAGTGACTGCAATCTAGTATTTGACAATTTTTAAATTTCAAATATTTGAGTTTGGATTTGAAATATGGATATGTTGTAATGAATATATACACACCCACAAAGTTTCATAAAATAATATTGATTTCAAATGTTGTAGAAAAACACCAAAAATCTCATATTTCAATCCACATGTTTGTTTTTCTATTTTGTCTTTAACTATTCAATCGTGAGTTCTAGGTTTCACTTGGCACTTTGCAAGGTGATTATTATCTATGTAGAGGTGGCATTAATCAAATAAATTCTTCATTTACCCTAAGAAATGAAAGGGCCTGGAACATAATAATCATGACCATTTCAAGCCTACAGTTTAAATATTTGTTAGTTCCATTTAATTTAAGGATTTTGGCCTTTAAAAGTTGTAGAATATCTTAGAATCTCTTACACACTAATAAGTGATAGAGTGTATAGTGTAGGATTGGTCCTACTAGTTGTTGTAATAACTTTCTATAGGATTTTTAAAGCCTTTATGATTTTCCTAAAGATAGTAGAATTATTG
The DNA here is from genome assembly GCA_032191745.1 of Picea mariana. Classification (NCBI taxonomy): domain Eukaryota; kingdom Viridiplantae; phylum Streptophyta; class Pinopsida; order Pinales; family Pinaceae; genus Picea; species Picea mariana. Next base: position 434 of record JASDQU010098048.1, on the reverse strand, counting down.
TGGTGTGTAATTCTATTGTGCTAAATTTAATTTCTAGTTTCTAATTGTTGTTGTTCATTGTGTGTACTTTGATTTACACACCACCCAAATGTCTACATCATTTTCTCTCTAAATTTTGATTAAGGGTTGAAAGGATGATTAAAATTATGATTGAAGACTAATAAACAAATAAATTGAAGTAGTAAGTGTGGGTGGGAGATCATCTTTGACCTCAAAGGAAAAAAAGGAAATTGAGTTTGTAGGGGCATAGGAATTTCAACGAAAAATGCGGTGGAATCTTTACTAGTTTACAATGGATTACTTGTTTTAAAATATAAAGGGGTGCAAAAATCAATGATGGTTTGGGATTCAACAATAATCCTTAGATCGTTGTACTATAAAATCCTTCTCTATGACTTCAAGTTCTTGAGACATACTCAAAAAATTTAATGATG
>JASDQU010098047.1:5539-17016 GCA_032191745.1 Picea mariana | reverse complement strand
TCAAACATGCGAAATAATACAGAATTCAAAAATTGTAATTAAAATAAAATTGACATACATACCAAAAGAGTTAACTGTTATTTTCCAACATACTCTTTCCCACAAAATATGTTATAAACATATTTTCCACCAAATATAATTTAGACACCTGTAAAAATAAAAAACATAATAAAAAAACAAATAACACATGTATTAGCATATATACTACACAACTAAATATTAAATAAACAATAAGTAATAATAACAAAACCAACCACAAGATTTAAGATCTAGTTACTCTCCAATTAAGAGTACATGATTTAAAAAATTTGTAAATTTTATCTAAAATAAATATAGAAGTTATTTTTTTGAATAAAGTTCACAAATCTCCATATTAAGTCATTCTTCCAATGAAATACTTATCTCATTGTGGATAAAGTCTCAAATCCTTGTGGATAAGGTCCCAAATCCTTGAGGTGAAATTTTCCTTGTGGATAAGGTCTCAAATCCTTGAGGTGAAATTCTCCTTGTGGATAAGGTCCCAAATCCTTGAGGTGAAATTTTCATCCCAAGTGATGTTATTGTGTTCTTGGTAAAACAAATTGTGTGTTAGAGTTAGATAATAATCTGAAAATAAATATAAAACTGTATATGAAGATAATTCACAAATCTCCATGTATTAAGTCATTCTTCCAAAGAAATACTTATCTCCTTGTGGATAAAGTCCAAAATCCTTCCGTGAATTCTCCTTGTGGATAAAGTCCCAAATCCTTAAATGTAATTCTCATCCCGGGTGTTGTTATTTCATCATATTTAAACATCAATAAAATACTAATCTCCTCATCAGTTAAATACTTCTCATCTTCTTCTACAGTAGTCATATAATTAAATTTTACGATGCCCTTTCAAACTAAAGGACTCATAAATCTCCATATTAAGCAATTCTTCCAAAAAACTACTTATTATCTAAAAAAGTTCACAAATCTCCATTTTAAATACCATTCTTCCGAAAAATACTTATCTTCTCTTTCTTCAGTGGAATAGATGTTCTCATATAATACTACGCCATTCTTGGACAAGAAAGCAATGACTGCAATAGAGTAAAATTTAGAAACTTTCTCTTTTCTGATGTGGGATAGAAACTGTTCTCAAATATTCAAACATATTCAAGTTCAAAATTAGATGTTCATCATTATCTAACCTTAAATAAGTTTGAGTGTACACCATTTAAGACAACAACAAACTTATTTAGGGGTTCTATATAATTCAAAATAATTGAGGAAAGACTATTTACTATAAATTTGAGAAAACAAAACTTTGATAAAAGTCAAGAACGTACATTTATGAATCATCCTGAATAGACACATCCTTTCCTAATCTGGGTTCTTCCTCAATCCCAATCTCTCTTCTGAAAACACTCTCATGTACTCTCTTCTCCACATTAGCCTATATAACACATTTTAAATTTGAAAATTTAATGAATTATATTCAAATGATTATATAACACAATAAATTTAAATGATTTTAAGACATCAAATGATACCCATGAACTCCCACCCGCTTCAAACTATCCCAATGAGAATTGAGACAAGCCAACCCAAGTACCAGGAGATGGAATAGATGGAATAGAGAGATGTGAACAACACAACTAAGAACTAAATCTAGGATTCAATGTGTTCACAATTATATAAAATTATAAATGTTGTTGATCTCTTATTCAAAAGAATGGAGATTGAACAACTATTAGAAAAAACATGCCCAATTCAATCCATCCTAATTCAAACTTGTAGAATCAAGTCCCCTATCGACTGGATATTCGTTTAACATATCTCCAAAATGCAATTAATGGCAAGAAGAAATAGATTATTTCTATAGAGACAAGGATATCTAAATCTAGAACTCGAAGTAAACTATCATAAAATGCGTCAAAATTTTCCTAAATAGATCACATACCAATCTGGGATTTGGGTCATTATTCTAAATGACCTTCTTCCAACCATCCCGAAAAAATTTGGCATACTCCAAAACTTCTTCTACTGACATTGCATCTAAGTCTGCATCTATTTTATCAACAAATGTGGCCTGAGAATTGGCTTCTGCTCACTCACGCTTCATGTGAACATCAACACCATAAAACATAGCTTCCAAATTTTCCCTGATTGCAGTCTTGGCCTTTTTTCCAACTTATGATGTAGAATGGAACTCTAAAAGTGATTCAAATTCCCCTTTTGGGCGAGGTACTAAAGGTTTTGGAGGCCTCAATAATGCCTCACTTCGATATGCCCATTTGCGATCATATGTACGTCCTTTACCAGTCCCATAATATTTGGACGATAGACTAGTATAATCCGGGTGCATGTGCAAGAAAAACTCCGCAAAAAAGTGTGTTGCAAAATAGTGTGGAACCTCATCGTTCCATGGCAATTTCCCATATGCAGCCAAAAATCTGTTATACATATGTTTGACAAAGTCAAGGTGCTTAAAATATTGCACCTTCAACATTTTCCACTTTGGAACCTCTTTGAAATTGAACATGGAGATGGCATATTCTTTTGAAACTCTATTTTTTAATGTCTCCCATTTATCAGGACCCATCACCTCTGAATTTTTCCACCTCATTAGATCGACAAAACTGTCAGTGGTTGGCCCCATCTTCTGATATGCATCCATAAAGTTTTTCGTGAATGCAAACCAATTTGCAAACTTTGTTTTCTCTCCAAACGAAGTTCCAAGACTGCCAAATCATTTTCCAACCTTTTTTTAACACCTGAGCATCGCTCAAGCGTCATTGCTTCGGTATTCCCTTCCCAAGGAAGTTTATCGCCAACTTCTGAAGGATAAGTGGATGTTGGCGTGTAATCTTCTGTTTCTTCATAATGCGGCCTCCCAAATCCACCTTTACTCTTTGCACTAACATTTGAATCTTCAAGACAAACACTCTCATTGTCGCCCCTTGCTCTAAATTGATTACCTACATACACATTTGAAAGTAACTTCAAGATTTAACCTCACATAAATTTAAATACAACAAAATTCAACAAAAATAAACAAAATTTAAGAAACTTACCAGAAATATTCTCTGGTCCAGAGCTATTCCCTATATTCTCAAGTGTAGGAGTGTTGATGTGCAACCTATCTAAGAAGGTTGCATCCATAACACTGGTTTGAGCAGGTTTTGCAGTTGATGTATTTACAGACTCGGTTGAAACTCTCCTCTGACGAGATTGTTGGTGCTCACTCAGAGTCTGAATTGAAGAAGGAGTTATTGTTCTTCCTTCTTTAGAATGCCTAGAGTGTTTGTGAGGAATGTTTTCATAATCTTGTGTCGACATCACTCCAAAATATCTATCCACAATGCAAAGTTTATCAAAAAAAATCCAGAGATGTACATAAGTTCAAGCAATTAAAAACGCAAAGATAAATCAAAATTTTAAACAATCAATCCACAGAGGTACTCGCTCACTAGAAGGTGCAAATAATGGTCATTCATCCATGAATCAATCAACTAAAATATAATTAAGGGGTCCATAGACAACATGGCAGATTCTTATCCTTCACTTGTCATCCATGCACAGAAAAGCAGGGCATTTGAATCTATAGGTATTTAAACACTGAAGTGACGACCATCAATTCAGCTCCTGGCCGACTGCTCAGGCATAGATTGATGACTAAAGCGATAAGTAATATAAGATAAAACCAAAAATTTTTCACAATGATAAAAAAAACCCACACATAGTAGTCATTGAAATCAGAAGTTGGGTTTGCCAAGGGACTGTCATTCCACTGAGAGGTTTATCATTCACAATCCACATCAAAGAAAAACACGCAAAAACTAAACATTCATCCATGAATCAATTTGGCCAATATTTTGGTGTCTAGGATTGCTTGACTAATGTTGAGGTGTGTGTGAGCCCATTCTTAATATTAGCTTCATGCTCTTTAATCCTTATTTGAAATGATCACCCAGTTTCCCTAATGTAGTTTTTGCCNTGGCGATGATATCCTTTTTTTTTAGAACGTTGGTGACCCTATTGGTGACCCCTTTGATGTAGGGAAGGTGGGGTATATGACTCGGTTGAGTTTCTCTAGAATGAGGCTCACCTCTTGTCCTAACCATGGATTTTCTTATTGTAGCAGTGATATACTCATTCATATAACCTATTCTCTTGAAAACCTTGGGAAGGTGATCTTTTTCCTATTCAAGGTGGTCTTCATCAAAGATATTAATGGCTCTTAGTGCTAGGATTTTCTGAACTCCTATATTTTAAGTGGGACGGTGATAATATTTTGCATGAAAATAACTATCTATATGACTTTTATTCTTGTATACTTCATGCACACGGTTCCCATATTGATTCTTTTCAATTAGTACATCCAAAATGGGATGTTATTATTCTTCTCCAATTCAACTAAGGGGTACATAAAGAGACCTAATTTTACTATTAACTAAGGGATTTCCACTAAGAGATTTATACCTAATTGTTACATAAAGGAACCATATTTCCACTAAGGTATTTCTTAACTATAAACTCCCTAATTCTCTTGCTAGATATAGTTTCCCCATTAAGAGAATGACTAAAACTAGCTACCTAATGTACAAGCACAAGAGACTACTAACATGAAAGAAAATTTTCTACCTATTTCTTAATGGGGGTTGGCATAAATATGCCAATTCTTGGCTAAATCATTTGAGAATGGAGAAGGATATCACTCTACAGAACATTGATATACCATTAAAAATAATATTAAATAGAAATTCAATGAAATGTCAATTTACTTATGAAGAGTTTTTGTTAACTAGAAGGTAGGGATAAAATGTTATTTCTAACATAAAAACTCCCGTATGATATGGGTTTTCATTAGAAAATGTTTCTACTATGAGTGGATATATCAGTAGTGTTGGGTCACATGGCCCTCATAACATTATGATTCTTTGTTTCCTCACATAGTTCCTACCATGTTTAAATTATGCCTACATATCCAACACAAATCCAATAAGTTGTCAATCTGAAGCTATATAATATGAATATAAATATCATCAATAATATAAGCATTGAATAACTTTGGTCAATATGTTTGAAGTAATAAATGAGTATAATTTAATTAGTTCCCATCTAAGACTCTTTTATTTCTATAAATTATACTTTATCATCCAAAATGAATTATTCGTTATAACTATTCCTTTAGTCAAAGGGTCTCTACAATTGGAAAAGACCACTAAAGTGGAAGACATTGGAAAGGACCACCAAAGTGGGAGACTGGTTCCCTTTTGAGCAGTTTACTACACAAGTAGGTCACTCATGTCTTACACAGAGATGTGACCAAGAATCATGCCAATATGTAGGACATGTAAAGCATAGGGGGAGATTTAATTGTAAACATTATCATTAGGTCTCACTAGATGGTTTCAAGATGCTTTCTGTCAAACTATGCATAATTGACTTGAAGATCACATTGAGATAATTAATGGAAATAATGGATGCATGTTTCTAGAACATGTCAACAAAAACCTAAAAGGTTCTAAATAATGTTTATTGGTCAATTCTTCATGTAGTATGGTCTATGAGTAGTTGAATGGTTGAGGAATAAGTTGATTAGGGTTCTTGTTAGAATAGCACTCAACGTTACCATGGAATAGATCAATCCTAATGGTTTCTTTGAGGGTGCATATACTAACCTCAATGAATTGACAAAATGTACAAGGGATTACAAGATCAAAAGAAACATGTGTATGGTGCATCGACAATAACTATTGAACCAATTCATTGTCATTAGGAAGTAGGCATCAAATGACATGTAGAAATTGAATTGATTATTCAAGTAGCATGTAAAGAAGAGGAAAAATTGTAACTATCTCCTAGAGATGGGCCATAAGAATATGAATTGCTAGAGATTGAGAGAGGGAGGTAGAAGTTTGAAGATTACAATTAAGAAAGAATGCAATTATAGGTCTCTACAATTGGAAAAGACCACCAAAGTGGAAGACATTGAAAAAGACCACCAAAGTGTGAGACTGGTTATTTTTGAGCAGTTTACTACTCAAGTAGGTCACTCATGTCTTACACAAATCCAATAAGTTGTCAATTTGAAGTTATGTTATATGAATATAAATATCATCAATAAGATAAGCATTCAATAACTTTGGTCAATATGTGTGAAGTAATAAATGAGTATAATAATTAGTTCCCATCTAAGACTCTTTTATTTCTATAAATTAGACTTTATCATCCAAAATGAAGTATTCATTATAATTATTCCTTAGTCAAAGGGTCTCTAAAATTGGAAAAGACCACCAAAGTGGAATACATTGGAAAAGACCACCAAAGTGGGAGACTGGTTCCTTTTTGAAAAATTTACTACACAAGTAGGTCACTCATGTCTTGCACAGAGATGTGACCAAGACTCATGACAATATGTATGACATGTGAAGCATAGAGGGAGATTTACTTACCCATTATCATTAGGTCTCACTAAATGGTTTCAAGATGTGTTTTGTCAATCTAGTCCAAATATAAATGACTCTTGGCAATGAATATTTCTTTCTCTTGTTATAAAATGAAGAACACACAAAAATGCAAAACTTGCATGAATTACATAATCATGTTAATCATTGAATTTTTGAATGAAATTTTTGTTCAAGGCCATAACTAAGGGATAATATATCTGGGAATCAAATCCAATATAGGGCCATCCATGCTCAAAGTAGTGTGGTTGGATGAAATATATTCCATGTCATTTTTCTTGCATCAACAATCAAAGGAATTGTCTCCTTGGTAAAATTGGCATTTGCAAATGCAAGGTGTCTAAGGGATTGAGGGAATTCTTCCTTGTACACACAACAAACATACCATATGCATTCACTTGTTGAGAAGTGGTACAATGGTGGTATTCAAGGTGTTATAGATCAAGGTATCCAATGGGTTTTATTTATAATATGAGAATCTCATCTAATAAGAACATCATTTCATGTGTAGAACTCTTTAAATATCCTCAATATTAAATATACTTTAAAATCAAATTGCATTATTAAAGCCATACAACCTTGATATTTAATATCATCAAAATATTTTGAATACATTTTATAATATAGATTCACATTATTAAAAACCTACAACCAATGTTTTGTAGTTAACTGCAAAAAGATTGAAAACAACATAGCGTATGAAAGAGTTTTAATATAATTTAATGGTAAAATTTGTAAGAAACTTATGATACTCTAATATTACATATGTAAGAAACTTATGATACTCTAATATTACATATGTAAACTTAGGAGAGGCTTTTGGAATCATACCTCCTTTAGAAAAGGACACAGGCTAAAGGGTTGAAGATCTTGAATTACTAAAGGTGATACGCCTTATTGTTGTTAACCATTTATTGATGTAACATCTAGTATGGCATTTGGGAGCTTATTCACATTTTCTATATACTGCCAAAGCATCGTATATCAATATGTATTGTATTTATCTGTAATAGAATTGTATTATATTTAACTTTAATAAGAGTTGTTTATGAATACCACTGCTTTCTTGTAGTAATCACAGTAATAGTCCTTAGTTTCCCATATGATTAGAGTGAGTTGGTTCAATGCTAATACACATGATAACACATATTAGAGCATGAGTTATCGTCATATTCGTGACCAATTAGAATTGAGTAAGTTTGTTCATTCATGTACGCTCTTCACTTCCATAGATATTTTTCTATTAAATTTCAAAGTTTTAAAATATCTTAACATAATATTACCTTATTTTTAAGAAGCAATATTCACTCCAAGTTAAATATTTCTTTCAAGCTTAGTTCTTAAGAGGATCCATACGGGAACATATTATCATAGACTCGTATAATCAATTCAATTTGACTTCCAAGAAATTTTATCATATATTGTTTCCAGATTTCAACCACCTATTGACTTTAGACATTAGAAAAGTGGCATTCCACCTTTAGACAATTACATCCCTCTTGTAGTAATACATCCCTACGCTCTTGTATTAGGAAGGGATTGGGCTAAGATTGTTGATTTTCACTTTTTTATCAATAATTGGTTTTCTCTCATTTCTCCTTTATAAAATTATGACTATTACCTTAATTAGTCCTTATTATTCTTATTATCAAGACCTTGGACCCTCTTATGATTGATGCGAAAAGTTTTTATTGTTTCAATCTAATTGTTTTCAATGAGCAGTTATAATATATTTTGGAGGAATTTATTTGTCCATTAACTTATTTATTTATTTGATGTATTTCCTTATTTAAATGAGGTACTATATGTGCAAATATATCATTGATATACCTTTTTTTAAATATGGTACATGAGATTCATCCTATTATTGTTTGCATTGTATGTACCAATGGAAATTATTGATGAACTTGAAGATCATGTGTTCGTTTAATGATGTTACAAAAATTGTAACATCCAAATATTCTATGGGCCCTACAATTTCACTGCTTACAGGCTAATAAGATACTCAGTTTGGTTTAACTCCTAATGGTCAATATGCGTCATTGTTATTATATAAGTATTTCAATAAAAGAGGTAGTGACATTGTTTTCAGTCATTCGTAATCTACCAAATCAATCTAGTGAGCCCATTAGATCTTTTTCTTGTTCTAAGGATTTGTAGTGGGACTCACTATTCTATTATATCAACCAAAACAAACATTCAATTCTCTTATTATTGTTCAACTGCAAAAATAAATGACAATCAATTATGATCGACTTCATCTTGATTCATGGGTTTGAGTGGACATATAACATGGTCAATGTTACATTAATGAAAATAGGTTAAAATAACAAAATTGAAGATCAATGTGCAACATGTGATCTCTCATTGAAGCATAATATTATTATGTTTATTCACACAAATATCATTAAAATTGTGTATTTAAAAGTCTTTACAAGTTGCGCAATTCCTAGATTCTTCCATGTTATTAAATATGACTTGTCGAAACTTCAAAAATATGAACATAAAATGACAAAGTAGGCTAAAAACAAATAAAATATAACTCATTTTTGAATTCTGGAATTCTCGAGTACATTACCAGACTTCGTGACAGTTGGTTTAACAGCATGAACATTTAAAGAATGACCATAAGGGTCGAATCATTACTTCTGTGTAATAGAAACAAATAGTATGTAATGGACAAGAAGTAGTATTGTGGCTACTTGTGACTTGGCCGTGGGAGGCTAGCCCTGTGGACAAGCCGTGGGCATGCCCACGGCTTGGCCACAGGGCTAGCCCCCAGTGGCCAAGTCACAGTCCCACAGGGGCGAAGAAATTATGTCTTTCTTATAAACTAAAAATGTAAATTAAAAATTAACAATACATTTTAAAAAATAAAACTAAAATTATATACTAAAGATTCGGCACGCCCACGCTCAAAAATGCCAACACTAAAGTTAACAATACATTTTAAAACTAAAACTATATCCTAAAAATTATAACTAAAAATTAAAATTATAATTATATACTAAAATTACATACCTGGAGTTCGGCGTTCCCACGCTCACAAACACAAACACGACCTCTGCGCTCACAGATGAGCCCGCCTAAATGTCTTGCGCTCACGACCTCTACACTCACAGTCTCTAAGAAACCACAACAAATTTTGTAAAATGTTTCAGGATCGATGTGTGGTTGATATATAAACAATCTTTCGACTGAAAGATTGTTCAGCTGAACAATCTTTTGGCTGAAAGATAGTTCGGTTGAACAATCATTCGGCCGAAAGAGTATTTCAGCCGAACAATCTTTCGGCTGAAAGAGTATTGCAGGAGAGAAAATATCCGGCCAACTAAATTTTTACACGCAAATCGATGGTGCAGTCAATGCACTGTTCAATTTGACATTTCATGTTTCGGCCGAAAACAATATCTTTCGGCTGAAAAATATTATTAGTTTGGCCAAAAGAAGGTTTTTCGAAATTTTGGAGACCCAATTATCACGAAAGTGTAACCCACCTCTGTGATTTCACCCTACTATTACTATGAATTTGAATATGGTCTAAGAAGATGAAACTTAGGAAATTGAATTAGCTTTCAGAATATACAACTTTTATTCATAGAAATTGTGAATAAATATTTTAAATTTGATTTTTTCTACCAGTGCTATGTTATTTTTCCAACAAAACTTGTATACATGGAGAGAGCCCAGTTTTCTAGTCCCGTGTATTTTTTGGAAATTCATAAAATTAATTTTATATTTATTTAAAATTATCAAAATCACTATATCCTTGAAATTACAAGGTCTTTTGTTAGTACAGGCTAAGAGGTTCTAAACATGATCAAAAAATATATATTTTTTTCTAGATAGTAGATATTCGTCTCCTCCAATGTGACATATAACTCATTCGAGAAATGGTAAGCGGGCAAAAAGTTATAACACAAATAAGAGAGGTATGTATTCTAGTATTTTGATATATGAGAAGACAAAAATATATTAAAAATGACAAACAATAAATTAATTTTAATATATATATATATATAGAATCTATGTAGTCGACTCTATCTATTTTTGTAGTTTCATTAATAACTGAATTGTTTAGTCTATATTAAAATAACATCAAATACAAAGATATAAATATGTATTCACAAAAATGGAGGGTTTTATCAATTTGCAGACCAAACCACTAAGTTTATCATCCCGAACCTAAATCTGAGGCAACCAAGTCAGCATACATGTTGTCAATGCAACCCAAAAAAATATGAATTCAAAAGAATGTGCATGCGCTCTAGGAACACGAACACGTTCTAGTCAACATACATATTATCAATCTAGTAAAAAAAATATGAATTCAAACGAATGTTGAAGTTCTCTAGGAACACACACATGTTCCTAAGAGCATGCATATGCTATAGGAACATGCTGTAATGATCCCAAGCCATTATGCAAGGATCATCACTATTTTGGTGTATTTTTAAAACTTTTTCTGAGTGAGGTATTTCGTCAAACACTTTGTTGATCTACCTTTTAGATGTGTTTATATGTGTGTATGCATCAAATAACAGAAAGAGATAAACATGGAACATACCTCAACCATATGCAATAAGATAGACAAGCCAAAACATCTCAATTCTTCTTTATTCATAAAATAGAGAAANATGCTCACGCTAATACAAAAGATGCCTCCAAAGGCTGAATAAGAAATGAAGATCAATACAAGTAGATCTAAATACCAAACTCTCTAGCTGAAGAATGCCACACTCCAATAGAAGGTTGAAACCCTCAATAACTCAGCCTTGCTGCCAAAAGTGTCCAATAACCCTAATAAATATGCCAAATGATAGATTAGGTGATGGTAAGAACAACCCAGGTGACTGAATCTCCAAGATCCCTCTCAATCTCTGTAGATATGAAATCCCCCACTGAATGGTGCGCCCCACTAGATGACTGAAACCCTAGATAATTTGGCCCTGCTGAAGGAGGCCTGCAAATGCTCTAAAACTCTCCAGAAATATAGATTAGGACACTGCAAGTCACTAGGTAAAGTCTCAGGGTC
>JASDQU010098046.1:6724-21471 GCA_032191745.1 Picea mariana | reverse complement strand
AAAATCAGAGAAAATAACTCAGGAATATTGGTTGCAACTGCAACAAGAAGACCGAACAACATATACATCCTAGACATGAAGAAGAGAGAGAAGACAAAAGCCACACAAAAGGATTCCAAGGAAGAAAAAGTCCCAAAGAAAATACATAAGGATGAAGTATTATTGAGTGCCACATGTTCAGCAGGAGAAGCCCCAAAGAAGAAGGTCACCTTATGCCATTGAACTCAAGGGGAGAAACCCCACCCCTTTGCTATTGATGTCAAAGGGGGAGAGAAATTGGGATCATGATGATAGGGGGAGCATGAGTGTTGCCATCAATGAAAAAGGGGCATATTGTTGGAAGATTGGTTGTTGTCATTGATCTCAACCCTAGTCATTGGTTTTGAACCCCAAGATTGATGAAGGTATTTGGACATGAAGGACAATGCACATGCAGATACAAAAACCATGGATGGATAATATACATCACGTTATTTCTGGTGGTAGGTGGCACACCACGTGGATCCTCATGGTTGAGGAGAAATGAATTTTTGAAGATGACAAAGTGAATTTAAGAAGGAAGTACAAGTCGGCCTTGAAGATAATGAAAGAAAATAATTACAAAATAAGAAAGTGTCAAGTCGGCCCTAATGTTAAAAGGAAGTGACATAAAGGGTATAAATACATCTCATTTTACATTCATTTTTCAACAAACACAAGTTTGTTAATGAACAAGGAGATATAAGTTGAATTTCAGAGGAAATCTGAAGTAAAGAAGGCCGAATTTCAAGGGAGGATGAAGTCTTTCGGTGATGTGTTCTAAGGCATGTTATTTACAGGTAATCTTACCATTTTTGCTATAAATTTTTTTCTAGAATGATTCAGATGGTGAAATTGGTATGCTATTGAGAATACATATCTAGGTACCTGTGGTAAAAATTTCAACTCTTTATTCGATATAATTTTGGAGATACACTCTGTGGAAGATAGAGTTTTGGCTAGTTCTGAGGCTAGTCATAAACAGGTGTTCCGGGTATAACAATCATAACATCTTCATAGAGAATCCAAATGAAGTGAGACCAATTACATTGGAAATAGTACGGGCTTTAGTTTATTGTGTACAAATTTCAGAATCTTATGTTAAATATTGAGCACAGGGCATGCTGTACAAGTTTGCTCTCCTGAATAAACTAGAATTGAATAAGGTCTACTATTTTCTCTATAACTCCTTTTCTGGGAGGATTAAAGGAGTGAAACTTGGAGGAGTTTCAGAGAATAAATTGAGTTACATTATCTTTAGGATCAGAGTATTCTAATAAGTGAATAATTGCAGAAGTTGAAGAAGTCTCAGGAAGAATTATCAGGTTCTATGTGATGGTTGGTTGATGGTGATAATTTAATGTAAATTTTTATTATCTCTCATATATTCTTGGGTGGAAGGAAGGGGAAAGGATGGAGAGGTCAACCCTCTCTTGATATTGGAGGATTGTATCTTCCTTTTGGAGGTTTATCCCTTCCTTTATATTTGGAAGCTGTAGCTACCTTTGGAAGTCATTACTTCCCTTGAACAATAACTATTGGTTATTTCTCATATATTGATCCAGATGGATATCGATGGCCGTCGATATCCATCTGGATCATGTGGTGTATTGGTGTAACTCTTCTACTATTGTTCATTGCTCATTGGATATAATTGAATATATAATCTAGTTGAAGTATAAGTTGAAAAAGTTTTTAAATAAGTTTGGGAAGAAATAATACACGTGAATACTTCACCAAAAATAGAGTTGGACTTAGTGGTTAGTTGATCAGGTTAGATGGATACATGTTTGAGGGTTGAGGATATATTGGATGGGACTACACATTTCAGCCCATGGAAAGAGAGGATAGTGTTGCTTCTGCATGAGTGTGAGTTATGGAACATTGTGAACAACACATAAACAAATCTTGTGACAATGCTTACAAATGGTACTCTTTTGGCCGCATACATCAAGAAGAATATCAAGGATAAAAGAATACATGTGAATGGATAAACAAACCAAATTTTGTAGCATCTATTTTAGAGTTCACAATCATGTAATTATTACAACAAAAGAATAATCTAGTCCTAGAATTGGGCATAGTTAGGGATATCCTAGTAGATATATTTTAGGTATTATTGATATCATACTTTTGTTCACTAGAACTCTTAGTTGAATCAATGGAAGGAGACATGTTGGTCAATTTAGGATGAAACATAGTTGATTTAGCTTCCAAATTTTCAAAAAAGGAGCATATGGAAGTGTTCCTACGTGTCTTATCTATATCACCTATTGGATCCTTGACCATAGTGGGAAGTATTGGACCTTCAACATTGGACAATCGATCATTAATATAATGGGATAGTGTGACATGCTGATGGTTCACTTTCAACCTTTTACATTTTGAATAACCACATACTACTGGGGTGTCATAAAAGAGATTTATTTCATGGTGAAGTACCATTGGCCCAAGATGGTTGCTAGAATATGGCATGTTACAATTGGCAGAGGATAAAATGACTCTTTATTTCCATATACCATATTCCTATGGTATCTTTCTCTTGATAAGAGCTTGCACCATTTTTTAATTAGTGGAATATCCTACACATCTGAACTCAAACCTAAATTAGGATTCTACATAATTTAATGTATAATTATTCAAATGCGTGTGTAAAGGTTGTTAAAAAATGTACCTTGGACAAGTGTTTCTCTTATAGGCTTGGCATCTAGTATGTGGGGAAATCTCCAAAGTGGTCCCTAGTACATTAAATTTATGAGATATAAAGTTAAAAGTTACGTTTGAGAATATTTCATGAAAAGGGTGACTTAAGAGACTTTATATTGCCATCGTTGATCAAGATGGCCCAAGATTAAATCTCAACCATTAGATCAAGTGACTTTTCATTGAGATGAAAAAAAGGCAACCTAGGGATTGAGGTGCCTCACTCATTCATTCTTCATGAGCATTTAAAGAGAGCAAGAGAGAGAGAGCAAAGAAAAGAGGAAGTGGAGGCAATTTTGCAGCTAGGATGTGAATTCCAAGGCAAGGATATGGCATGCAAATCGAGGAGAGGAGTACAACATTAAATGATCCCGTACTGTATGGATTAGATCATTTCATACAAGTGAGATAGAGCATAGAAATCGAGGGCAATTGCTGCACAATTTCCAAGGTAGCTTTGGCACAAAAATTGAGGGAAACAACAAGAATTTATTTATGGGAATTTACTACAACAAACATACACAATTTTCGAGGCACTTTTGTACAACATTATTTCTTTAGCTAATGTACACTATATGGATTTTTGGACATAGAAACCGAGGAGCAGATTGGGTATGATTTTCAAGGCTATGTTGGCTGGCACAAAAATCGAGATAAGTTTGTATTTAATGATGATGTATTATGTTGTACAAAGAAATTTGTCTGAGCTTTGAAATAATAAAAAATCCCTCTCTCATGGTTTTCCCCTTGTGGGTTTTTCTAGGGTTATTTTCCCAAAAGTATCTGAGTTATTTTTCAGGGTGTGTGCATTTATTTCCGTTTTAGTTTGATTGTAAAAGACTCCTTGTGTTTCTCGATATAAAATTATGTTTATGATAATTACATTTTCAATAGAGAATGAGATGTGGGTTGGGCATTAAACAATGAAAATTTATTGAGACTTGAAACCTGGTTGGGGTTTGAAAAATTTACATGGTATCAGAGCTGCAAAAGGAACGAGAAGGGAAATATATCAACAAACATAAAAAATCAATTAGCCACAGAGGTTTTGCTAAGGGAGAGTAATACTTCACCCAAAAAAGAGTTGGACTTAGTGGTCAATTGATCAGGTTAGATGGATACATGTTTGAGGGTTGAGGATATATTGGATGGGACTGCAAATTTCAGCCCATGGAAAGAGAGGATAGTGTTGCTTCTGCAGGAGTGTGAGTTATGGAACATTGTGAACAACACATAAATGAATCCTGTGACAATGCCTACAAATGCTACTCTTTTGGCCGCATACATCAAGAATAATATCAAGGCTAAAAGAATAATCCTTGATGCAATAAAAGACCGTGTTTCCACATGTGATAGGTAAAGCCAATTCCTATGAGATGTGGGAGTCCTTAACTAAAATTTATCAAATTTCCAATGAAAATTGGAAAATGGTATTGAGGGAAAAACTGAAAGGCATAAAAATGACCAAGAATGGAAATGTTTTCACTTATCTTACCAAGATAACTCAGTTAGAGATCAAATATGTGTTGTTGGGGAGGTTAATGTTGACAATAAACTTGTGAGGACTTCTTTGAATGGTGTGACCAAGCAATGGGTTGTCTTTGTTGAGGGCATTGTTGTAAGAGAAAATATGCCCAAGTGGGATCTTCTTTGGGATGATTTCATACAGGAGGAAACTCGAAGAGAATATCTGCATGGGATTTAATCCAATGGTAATGATGAGGAAAATGTGGATCTTACTACAAAGAGAAAGAAAAGTCCAAGAAGGGTTCCAAGGGTGGGACCAAGTCAAAGGGTGAAGGGAAAAAGGACATGAGAAAAGTCAAGTGATTTGGATGTCACAAGATGGGACACTATGTAGGTTAGTGTCATAATAAGAAAAATAAACAGGTTGCAACTTCAGTGGAAGTGGAAAAGTTTTCCTCTAAGTTTGAGAAGGAGTTTTCCTTATTGGTTTGTCTTTCCTATAGTGCAACCTTTACCAATGTGTGGTACATTGGTAGCAGATCCTCCTGCCATATGACAAGTGTGTGTGATCACTTTGCAAATTTCACTGAGAGGGCTATAAATATTGAGGTAGTGCTTGGTGATGACACCATAGTCAAGGGAGTTGAGATTTGTACAATATCCTTTTAGAGGGAGTCATAGACTCCCATGTTAGTGAGATATGCCATGTATGTTCCTGTCTTGAAAAAAAACCTGATAAAAATATCTACTATTAAGGATAGAGGATATGAGGTGGTGTTCCATGATGGGAAGGTCCTCGTGTATCCCAAGGGATCCAATATCACTGCCAAAGTGATTGGGATTCAACATGAGAATATATACAAGCTTATGTTTCATCCAGCTAGAGCATTGATAGACCGTACCAACAACAATAACTTATGTGAGCTATGGCATAGGAGGATGGCCCATTTTCACCATGGGGCTCTGAGGATATTTAGAGAGATTGTTATTGGGGTACCAAATTTCATTACAGAGCACTAGGATGTGTGAAGGGGGTGTGCACCAGGGAAGTACACCAAGTCTGCTTTTCTAAGCAGTGACAACTGGGTAGTAGGTATACTTGATTTGATACATTCTAATGTATGTGGTCCTATGTCTTCTGTCTCATTGAGTGGATATGAGTACTATGTAACATTTATTGATGAATATTCTAGGAAGACCTAGATTTTCTTCATGAAGACCAAGGGACATGTATTCAAGCGGTTCCAAGAGTTCAAAGCTCTTATGAAGAACCAAAGAAGTAATAAAATAAAGGTGTTGAGGTCAAACAATGGGGGTGAGTATACCTCCAATGACTTCAATGATTTCTGTGCAAGAGAAAGAATTAAAAGAGGGTTTACAATTCCTTACAACCCATAGCAAAATGGGGTTGTAGAAAGGAAGAACAGGGCCATAGTTGGGGTTGCGAGAGCTATGTTACATGATTAGGGGATACCATTCTTTCTTTGGGCTGAGGCATGCAACACTATAGTTTATCTGTAGAATAAGAGTCCACACAGAGCATTTGGGAACAACTCTCCTGAGGAGGCTTTCTATGGGAAGAAACCTAACATTGGACACTTTAGGATCTTTGTGTGTCTGAATTATTTACATGTCCCTTCATAGAAGAGGACAAAGATAAAACCCCTGAAAAAAAAGGGTATTTTTGTTGGGTATAGCGAGACCTCAAAGGATTTTCACATATACATTCCCTCCTTGAGGAAGAGAGTTGTGAGGTGGGATTTGATATTTGAGGAGGACATAGCCTTTAGGAGGTCATGATATTTTGAGCAGGGGGAGAAACATGCTGCTCAACATAAGGTGAGTTCACCACAGGGTGTAGTATCATAGAGTTTAGGATCACCAAATTTAGGGTGACTGGTTCACCAGGTGACATGGTCAGAGGTCACTGGTCCTTATATTACTAGTTCATGGGGTACAGGTTCCGAGTGTATTGGTTCTCAAACGACCACAGGGTCATATTATTTAGGCACTCAATCTTCAGGTGATGGGGTTGAGGAGGAGTCCCCTCCATAGGAGGATACTTTAGAGAAGAGGAAGCCAAAATGGATTCAAGAAACCTTGAAGGAAGCTATTGGATCTGTGGGGAATCCCATGAAGGATGTCAAGGAGAGTAATCCTCTAGAGACATTTTGTAGCTATATATCTATGGTGAGCAACATCAAGTGAGTCCAAGCCTTCCGCTTTTGAGGAGGCAACATATCAACAGGTCTAGAAGAATTCCATGGTGAAAGAGTACAATTCCATCAAGAAGAATGACATGTGGGAGGTTTTTTCGAGACCTAAGGGGAAGTCAGTGGTGACTTCCAGGTGGCTCTATAAAATCAAGCATGCTGTAGATGACAACATTGAGAAGTACAAGGCTTGGTTTTGGCTCAAGGGTTCTCACATGTAGAGGGAGTTGATTATGATGAGACCTTCACTCTCGTATCTAGATATACTTTTATTAGGGAAGTGATCTACATTTCAACATGTTATCGCACAGTTTGTAGTTAGGATGATAGATGGATGAAAGAAGGTCAAACTGGCGTAACTAAACCAATCCCACCACTGTCACCTCAATGGGAAGTTTCTTTCTATTTAGGGAGGTAAGGCCCAGGGGAGACGTCCCCGGTGACCTGGGGTTTTGAGAAGGAAAAAGGTTTAGCAAGGATAAGTGATAATAATCCCCTTCACAAGTAACCACTTGATCAGAAAGTCCGGCTTATAGCCAATAAATATAACCGGAAGTAATAACCAAGAAGAGTACCTACCCGAGACAAAGAAACACAGAAACTAGGCATATGAAAGCTTACTTGCTGGTTAGTACTTCATATAATCAATGACCTTATGATAGTAAGAAATTGATAAATGATATTATTGTTGAAGAAAATCAAAGTTGTACAATGGCAATGGTTACAATATATATCACTTCACAATAAATGCTAATTAAGCTTCACAACAAACAATGACAATTTATCATTAATGTAACAATACTTGAAGCAACGCTTTAGCTAATCATTCAATTGCTTCAAAGACAAATAGATGCTGAAATAAATATGTTTATATCATGAAAGGGGTAACAACAACACTAGGGTTAGTAAAATTAGTCTAGGCTAGGGTTAGTAAGAGTTAAATGTTGTTCAAAGTAGTTGGTTGTTTGTGTGATCAAGATGCTCAACACAATGGAGGTCTTACACCAGTGTGCTACTAGGGCATATGGAGTCAAAAGAGGACGCAAAGGTTGAAGGGCTAAGTGATAGTGAAAGACCAAAGACAAGATGGTTAAGCGTTGAGGTGTTGCTAAAGCAAGGCCTCAACAAAGAAACCCTAGGGGAGAGAGGCTCCCTAAGGTGTATACACCCTAGTACTTAGTGCTCTCTCCTCCTTCTTTAGCTTAATGGCAATAATAAAACAACTAGCTTGAAAAATATTGACAAAGTCTAAGACAAGAGATTTTGCAAGGGATGTGTTGCTAAAGCAAGGCTTCACTAGACAAACCCTAGGGGAAAACAACTCATCAAGGTGTAGAAACCCTAGACCTTGATGCGTCTTCGTCCTTCTTATCTCAATAACATGAGAAAAATGACTAGCTTATTAGAGTAGGGATATAGTGCTTCTATGACAAGGCTCCATCTCACTTCATCAAATGAAATGGCTTAAAATATTGGTAGGGACATGAGACAAGAACATTAAATAGTGCTTGTCACCTAGGGTTTGATTCATCAAATTATAATAACATATGCATGTAAACAAACTAAAACCATTCAATTAAGAAGTGTTTGCAGAAATTCACATACATAAAACCAAGAAACCATGTAGCAAAACCCTAGTTGTAACACCTTTCACCAATAGAAATGCCAAAAATGCCAAGAAAAGTCTTCCTTCAACAAGTGCACCTCAAAATTTCAGCCAATAACCCTAATAAGGGCACAAATTTCAGACCTCACTAATGAGTGAGTGAAAGATGATGAAAATATGAAGGTAAAACCCCTCAATATATAGCATACCAATGACCTAATTTACATTTTAGGTCATTAAAATGCCGACAAGGCCAAAATACCAAAATCATACCGTTATAAATTAAATGTCTTAAAATTAAACCCTAATCAAGCAATAGTGAGACATCATCCCCTTTCTAGGGTGAAGTTATCCCCTTTTCGGGAAAATGCAGCCTCCTGAAGCAAAACGCTAGCCCTCCTTGGGCTTCTCCAAGCTGCCACACGTGCCAAAACTACCAAATCTATCTCCCAAAACATCCATACTATTGGGTGACGTGATGGGAATACTGGGAGATTTCCTGGGCCTTCCAAGGCCAACGTTCCTGTGGAGAGGGCTCAACCCCCCTAGGTACAGGTCTTCTCAGCTGCCTCTGATGGATTCTTCTGCTCTTCCCTGGTACAAATGCTATGCCCTGTATCTTCCCTCTGTTGGGGTCTCAACATCCATCTGGTGGGTTCTTCAACCCCATGAAGGTATGAACTGATCATCTCCCCATGTGTACCTGTCCAACATGGTACCTATCTACCAGGCATGATCCTGCACATCAACAACCACACCCTCCATGGGCTCATAAGTCACAGGGATAATAGCAATTTCAATCACATCTAATCATCAATATTTATTAAACATGTGCATAAAACCCTTTTACCCCATTCTAGTGCTCAAAGACATTATACTAGTCTGTAATACAAGTTTGAGGGAAGTGACATGATGTCCTATTGGGATATATTCTAATGGAAAAGGGTTGTTCTTGAAAGGATCAAATCCAAGTCATGCAAGTGGGTGAGGTGGATGGGGATGCCTAGGAAAAGGTGCAGTGATAGCAGGGATGTCTTACCGGTGGGTGCCTCTGTGGAGTGTGAGCTGCACCTACCATGGAAGCAATATTTCCAAGCCCATTCATGCCTTTTATATTCATTATTTTCTTCCAAGATACTAGTGAAAGGACAATGCCCTGGCTTGGTGACCAGTGGTAGCAATGTTAGCCACAAACATTTCATGAAAATGAGAAGGTTGGCTCGTGATGAGACCCCCTTTCTCTTGTTTATGCCACCAAGAGCCACTACCCTGGTGTGGTGACTAGATGTTGGTAGTGTCATACTGCTAGATGCCCATGGGCCTAATAGGCTGGCTTGTGATGAGACCCACTATCCTTTAACCAAGTTTTGTCTTATTGTTTTTTATCTTTTTTATTAATTTTTTTCTTTCAAGAAGCTAGTCAATAGACACTACCATGGCTTGGTGACTAGAGGTGGAAATGTTACCCACAAGTACTCTCACAAAAATGAAAAGGTTGTCTCATGATGAGACCCCCTTTCTCTTGGCCATGCAACCAAGAGCCACTACCTTGGCATGGTAACCAAATGCTAGTAGTGTCATACAGTTAGGCACCAATGGACCTAATAGGCTGGCTCGTGATGAGACCCCCTATCCCTCAACTAGGTATTGATTTATTTTTTACGGGTCCCTCTGTTTCTTTCTGAGAATCTCTTTATTTCTTTCTCAGGGATCCTTGCTCAAAGCATCTTGAGGTTTTATTCTTAGGCTTTTATTGTTAGTTTCTTTTACCCCCTAGGCCTTTAGCCCATTCTTCCCATAAGGTAAGGTACAACCCCTAAATGATTGGCTAACCCTATGCCCAGACTAGTGCAAGGGGATGGGTGAGCAGGAACTAAGATGGAAAGTGGTATGTATGACAGGAACATACAATGGATTTTCATAAATCCCCCCAGTGGCAACTCAAAACCTATGGACACAAGCTTTCTAGGGCATCCTATCATTCCCCCTAGACAAGGTCAAGTGGACAAGCATAAGATCCAAGCACCCATCAGAAACAAAGGAACAAATGCACATATTCAAAGGTTTTGAGGATCAGAGTGACACATACCATGATACCCAGACTCATTACCTCATGGAGCAAGAACCATCTCTGATATAGGACCAAGCCGAAGGTGATAGATGTTGTTGTTGCTGCTGAAAAAGTGGAGGCACTGAAAGGGAGAAAAGATGGGTCGTCCAGGGCCATGTTCAAGTCGATTTGGCTCTTGGTAGTCCATGTCTAGGACCTGTGGGCCTCGATACATAATCTCCTATTTATCCCTGAAAGTGGGAGATAACATTTGGATGCAACTCGGGGATATGTGTTCACGGTAGAGCGCATGAGAACCTCAACATCTATGGCATAAACTATGACCTGATTGATCTCAATAGCAAACATCAGTAATCATTTGGGGCGGTGATACCACCCCAACACACACACACACACACACACACACACACACACACACACACAAGACTGAAATAAAAACAATCATATGTACAAATGTGAAAGCAATTTAATCTAGCATGCAATGAAACAGTATATACAATGAATGCAAATGCTTAATTCCCTGTACTTACCTGTTGGCTTGATGTTTTATGTGGTCAAATGATCAGTGAAATGCATCCAGGAACGTCCCACAATACCTACCTTTGTGCTCCATCATAAGCCAAAATAGTGATAAGTTAAGCACAACAACAACATGAGTTAGAAAATGTATCATATCAATGGAAACTGTAAGATCTAGCTCATGGAGGCAGGTGGGAGGGGGAAATATATGCCAAGACATACTCTCAGGAGAGTGATCAATCCATCTCAGAAAAGGATCGTGAAAGGTGAAAGGTTCAAAAAACTGACTCGAGAAATCTGAAAGATGGCTACCTTGGACATATTCACACTTTGAGGCCTAAGAAGGGATTAGCAAGAACTGAAAGGATGATTGAAAATTCTTTAGGGGGAAGCTTGAAAACTGTGATAATAATCTTCTTCTTGAGGTATTCAACTTTCCCCCAAAATCCAGGAAGAGGTTTTGTTTTACAAGGGACTTGGGACAAGGGACATGTTTTCAAACCATACCTTCAGTGACGTGGTGAGGTAAAGTAATCAAAGGGAGGTGGAAAATCATATCACAAGTGTCCTGCTTCAGGGAAATAACTTCCTCACTTTTATCAAGATTTGAGAAAAATGATGGTTGATAAATTTCTTCATAGAATAACTCTAAGTGCTCAAAGGGATAGTCATCAAAATCCTCAAGGTATGACTGGAAATTATTAGGAGAGCATAGCATCAAGTCATCCTTGGTTGTCTGAATAAAGTCAGGTTCTTGTTGCCAAATGTCAAAATCATTAGTAACTTCATGTGATAATTGTAAGGACAACTTTTGGAAATGATCCTCATTGTCGTAAATGGGATCCCCATCATATCCAATCACATCACATTTACGCTTCCCAACATGTATGAATTCATCAATGTTATCAACAAAGTCCCCATTTTCATCACAACATGAAGGGGTTAAAACATCCAACACTTCTTTACTCTCTACATCATAAGATAAAGAATCATTAAAAATTTGAAAGGGGAAATAACTCACCTTGTTTAATCCTTGTTTTGCAAGAGGTTCAAGTATTTGGATAACTTCATCAAGTGGAATATTTTCTCTACATCTTCAGTCTTGAGATATATAGGATCTAGCTTGTCCAAGGGTTCCATTTATTCTTCACTCTCTGAATCATAGAACAAGGAATCATCAAAAAACTGGAAAGGAAAATGGCTTACCTCATTCTCTTAATCTTGTGCAGGAGGGATATGATCTTGGAGAGCTTCATCGGACTGAGGAGTGGTTACTGGTGCTTCATCCTCATAATTCACTTTTCTAGTTATATCTTCACTGCATTCTTTTGAATCATGGGAGAAATCGTGTTCCTCTTCAAGGGGTTGACAATGTTCTTCATGAATCTCTTCTTTCACATCAGAGGGTTCTTGATGTTGAACATGATATGCATCCCTAAGATCTGCTACAATCTCGGTAGTGAAGCCTCCATCTTCCAAGGCTATTGTGAGATTCTAAAGGGCATCTTCATACATTTGGAAACGTGGTTTGGTAAAGACAACAAACCTACTAATGAGGTGTACAAAATATGATATACCCCTATCTTGGCAACAACCCTTAAACCAATCTTGCAAGAAGGATGGCAGAGAGAGTATGAATAGTTTTATTAGAGCATCCTCCCCTCCCAATTCTACCTCTCTTATATACTCCAAAAAATTTATGATGTGAGGAGTTGGAAGCCCCCAAAATCTTGGTAGGTTGTTTGACCATTTTATATCAAAACGGGTTGAGTATCCTTGAAGGCTTTTGAAATCAATAGTTGGATACAGTTGTTCCTAGGATGCCATGATCCCATAACTTGGAAATATCATAGATTTGAGAGTAAGGTGGCACCTGGAAAAAGGTTAGTGGAGTTGCCAGATAATTTTCTTGAAATTATCAAAGGAAAAGGGAAAACACCCTAAGTGGATTCGCCATGTAAGATTGTAAGGTAAAGAATCTTGAGGCAAGGCTTATCGAAAAAGTGTCATCTTGAGGAAGGTTTTGACTCAGTGTTCCCCGACAATGGCACCAAAATGCTATCACATAGTTTGTAGTTAGGATGATAGATGGATGAAAGAAGGTCAAACTGGTGTAATTGAACCAATCCCACCACTTTCACCTCAATGGGAAGGTTCTTTCTGTTTAGGGTGGTAAGGCCCGGGGGAGACGTCCCCAGTGACCTAGGGTTTTGAGAAGGAAAGAGGTTTAGCAAGGCTAAGTGATAATAATCCCTCTCACAAGTCACCACCTGATCAGAAAGATCAACTTATAGCCACTAAATATAATCGGAAGTAATAACCAAAACGAGTACCTGCCCGAGACAAAGCAACAAAGAAACTAGGCATATGCAAGCTTACTTGCTGGTTAGTACTTCATATAATCAATGACCTTCTGATAGTAAGAAATTGATAAATTATATTATTGTTGAAGAAAATCAAAGTTTTACAATGGCAATGATTACAATATATATCACTTCACAATAAATGCTAATGAAGCTTCACAACAAACAATGGCAATTGATCATTAATGTAACAATACTTGAAGCAATGCTTTAGCTAATCATTAAATTGCTTTAAAGACAATAGATGATGAAATAAATATGTTTATATCATGAAAGGGGTAACGAAAACAATAGGGTTATTAAAATTAGTCTAGGCTAGGGTTAGTAAGAGTTAAAGGTTGTTCAAAGTAGTTTGTTGTTTGTATGATCAAGATGCTTAACACAATGGAGGTCTTAGACATGTGCGTTACTAGGGCATATGGAGTCAAAAGAGGACACAAAGGCTGAAGGACTAAGTGATAGTGAAAGACCAAAGACAAGATGGTTAAGTGTTGAGGTGTTTCTAAAGCAAGGCATCAACAACGAAANNNNTCTCTCCTCCTTCTTTAGCTTAATGGCAATAATAAAACAGCTAGCTTGAAAAATATTGGCAAAGTCTAAGACAAGAGAGTTTGCAAGCGATGTGTTGCTAAAGAAAGGCTTCACTAGACAAACCCTAGGGGAAAACGACTCATCAAGGTGTAGAAACCCTAGCCCTTGAATCCATCTTAGTATCCAACTTAGCTTCCATTGAATCCATCTTAGTATCCAACTTAGCTTCCATTGAATCCATCTTAGATTCCATTGAATCCATCTTATTTTGTAGTTCATTTATGTCCCTATGCATTTTTTCACCTTCATCAAGAGTCCAAGTAGGATTTTCTGGAGGCTTATTTGGTGTAGAAGTTCCCTTTTTGTGTGGCATGTTGGCCAAGTATCACTTTTGAACCTTGATTTTGAGGTGGTTTTGCTAGACAATATTTCTTTTGTTGTATCTCCCAATTTTTGGCCCTTCTAGGTATGAAACTTTCTCTTATGTATTTCTCTGATATTTATTCTCTGCAATGCCACAGGTCTGATCAAAATTGGATGTGCCAAGTGGAATTCACGGTAACTTCCCCACAACTTGCCGATTTTTGGCCTTTCCAGGAGATCTCACTTGTATAGTGTGCCTCGCACAAAATAATTGATATAAAATTCTGAAACTCACACCCCAAATACTACAGATTGTCAAAAATCCAATGCAACTAGTCCCACGCACTTTGGATACTCTAGGAAGAAGTTATGATTGTTTTACCTGGAACACCTTCTTGAGACTAGTCAATAGGACTAGTCAAATACCCTATCTTACACAGGGTGTATCTACAAATTTTAGATGAACTAGAAGCTGAAATTTTTACCACATATACATTACTAATTTATATAAATGGCCTCTAGAGTTCAGCATATGAAACATTATAGAAAAAATTTTATAGCGAAAATTCCGCAATGACTCATTTCAGGATGATTCCAGAACCCTATATTGTACAGGTTGTATCTCCGAAAGTATAAGGTCTCAGGAGCTGAATTTTAAACCCAACGTACCTTGATCTGTCTTTTAAATATCCTCCAAGCTGTTCCTTATGAATCATTGTAGAAAAAAATTTATAGTGAAAATTCCACGGTGTCTCAGATGTAGTAGCGAAACCCCAAGACCTTGAGCTCTGATACCATATGTTAAGAACCAAACATCAATATAGCATAGAAAAACCTCAGGAAAAGTAATCACCGCCTTGAAAAAGAGATAATTTCAGATAATAAGCCTCTTC